>CM074505.1:3133327-3433255 GCA_037389245.1 Oryzias sinensis | reverse complement strand
TCGCACCCCGCTCAGCACACACACACTGCAACACTACCCTTGTATTGATCAAGTGGTATAGGTTTATATGGGATTAAGAAAGTAAGCAGTGCTAGCAAATTGTGTTTCCAAAAAGTAATTGTTACATTAATCTAATTCAATGTCCCTGATTTCATTTTCATGTAGATGCAATCATGCAGGAATTAAAAGAACATGGCAGCAGCTAAAAATGAAGTATAAATATATTTGACATATGAAACATCTACATAGCAAGACCTAATGTTGTTTTCATTTTATATATGTGATTGACTGCAACGAAAAACGGTAACGCTCAAACAAAAACGTATGGGGAAATGACAAAACATCGAGTCGAGGTCTCAAAATCCTCGCACGACGTAAATGTAATTCTCTACGAATTAATGCAGCCTCCTCGTCTATTGGGTCCTCCAAAAAAGAACAAGCCATTCTTGTCACTTAGATCGTGTGACGGAAATGTGGGCGATAAAGGTTGAAGCGAAATATACCGCTTCGTCTTTAAAAAGGGGAGGGGACCGGCAGAAACTTCGAGTTTGGAGAATAAAACCTGCTCCCGACCAGGTTAGGTTCACAGCATAAGTAACCATGGACACGGACTCCGAGTAAAAGTTACCTCTCTTTCAGAAACGGGTTTGACTTACTCTGCTTTCTCTGGTTTGACAAACCTCCGATTCTGAAACGGAAAACCCAGGGTTTCCCTGATTTCCGGGTTTATGAAC
The DNA here is from genome assembly GCA_037389245.1 of Oryzias sinensis. Taxonomy (NCBI): domain Eukaryota; kingdom Metazoa; phylum Chordata; class Actinopteri; order Beloniformes; family Adrianichthyidae; genus Oryzias; species Oryzias sinensis. The sequence goes on along the minus strand of CM074505.1, from coordinate 3,432,521 downwards.
TCAGAGTTTACACTTAACCTCCTTTGTGAAACAGGCCCCAGTGTAATCAGAACAGCTGAACTGTGTCCATGTAAAACAAGACTGAAACTGCCTTCCAAAAAAAAAAGATTTACATAAAAAATTGAAAACATATACAACATCCATGCTGTTTAAACGTAATATTTATTTTCTATATGAATAGGTTTAAAGTTAATTGAAAATATTAATTATTCTTTCAAGCCCACGTACAGCTATAATATGTATTTTTAATAAGATAATTAGAAAACATTTGTTTCTTTTATTAGGTTTACCACGATGAGCCATGCACGTATACAACACATGTACCACATGAACATGCACATCTACTATGTACTACAAATACTATCTAAATACTATCTAAATTTAAAGTAACAGCATTGCATCTCTTTATAACACACATTAGCATGCTAAGGCTAATGCATTGTGGAGTTTATACATTTCTGTCCCTGCTCTCCAAGAGTTACTCTAAAATGTATTTTCTTTATTTGTCCAGAACCTTTGGGAAAATGACCATAAATGGAGAAAATTGGCAGACAGACTGAAGGAATGTGAAATCTGCCCAGTGGAGGAAACCCTTCGAAATTTCTCAAAACTCTGCATTTATTAGTTTGAAGAAGTTTGTAACAGTAGTCAAACTGATTAAAAAATGTACCACAATTCATTTCTTTTGGGGTCTGGGCGGACTCCAGACATTTATTTTCTCTTCTATGTCATGAGTTAATTGTTTTAAACACCAGAAAATCAATGAAGTAAACACATACGTCAACCATATCCTTGCCGTCTGAAGTGTGTGTTTGAATTTGAGCGTGTATGTGTGTGTTCTGCTAACACCACTCCTGCTATCCAAAGCCTAAATGGAGCGAGGTAAGAAGAAAACAGCTACTTCATTGTTAACGATCGTAATCTTGTAGTAGTGCAGAAAATCGCTTCACTCATCATTAAGCTTTGCAGCCCAACTGGGAAAAACAAAAACATGCGCTTGTGTGCACGTTTTTATGCAGTTGTGAGGACCAGAATCTGCCAACACACCAGCTGTTTGGGGACACTTGTAACACTTGATACATACGATTTTTCTGTGCTGATTGATTGATGAACCGGGTTTCATGGTGAGGGTAAGGAGTTCTTTTGTTCCAGTCTTTTTTTATTAACCTGATAAGACCCAAGCTTTTGTTTGATATTGCTTTTTTTTTCTTTCTCTTTGAAATTGCCCCCGTTAAGCAGAATATCCTACTGTAGTTATTTAACCCACAATGTGATGTTCAAACATGTGCACGCCCGGTCACCGATATTCCATGCGGTAGAGCAGGTCGTCAAATATCCGAAGGGTTGGCGGTTCGATCCCCACTCTTCCCAGCCAGCTGTCGTCTCCTGAGCACGGCTCGTCTGCAGCTCACCGCTCCCCCAGGGGATGGGTCAAATGCGGAGAAGAATTTCCCCATTGTAGGATAAATATAGTCAATTTTTTTTTATGGGTGCTGTGGATTTTTGGGTCGTCCGGGTCCGAAGAGGTTCATAGAGAGGAGTGGCCACATCTTACAGGGGCAGCAGGTGTGTCTTGCAGTTTTCTTGAGGGTCATACAGCCGTTTCAAGGGACATTACAAAAATCCATCCATTATCTTAACCTGGTGTATCCCTTTTATGTCACGAGATGGCTGGAGCCTGTCCCGGCTGCTGTTGGCCAGAGGCGGGGTACACCCTGGACAGGTCACCAGTCTGTCGCAGGGCACACAATCACTCCCACACACGAGCACACCAGCATAACCACATAACCAATGCAGCACATTTTTGGACTGCTGGAGCCAGAGTGCCAAAGAAAACCCACGCAGACATGCGGAGAACATGCAAACTCTACACAGATAGATCCTAGCTGGGATTCAAACCAGGGACTTCTCATTGTGAGGCGAGAGTGCTAACCATTGTGCTACAGTGCAGCCCACGTTATAAAAGTGGAACATAAAATTATAAGTCTATTGTGACGAATTTGTAAGGCTAATGTAAGTTGCAAGCACTTCTGATGCAAGGTGACATCGTCTAGTCAATAGAAAGGTGCAAGTACCGGCCCCCTTGCTGACCGTGCACAAATGCAAGTATCCATAGGACACCTCTAGGTTGTGCACCTACTCTGGTTGTCTAATTTCTTTGCTAGAAACAGCACTAATAGGCTACTTGCACAGGTTGTAGGATTTGGGGGTTAAAAAGGAAAATACCTGCATCTCACCTACTTTATTGCTTTACCCATGTTTATTATTATATAAGTGTTCGCTACAACCCTAATAAAAATGTTCATGAACTCTTTCGCTCTACGGGTTCCGGATAAAGCTCTCGTGAAGGCAGTTGTAACCTAAGCTTAAATCAATTCAGTTGGGCGTTGAATTGTATAATTCCCTTTTTTTTTTTTTTAATACTGCATTCTTGGTAACAGACCAGTCTAGAAAAGTCCTGCAGTTTCAGCAGCTGCTCGTTTGGGGTACTGTGTCGTTGATGAGCCTTTTTCTTGTTCCTGCTTTGTTTTGTTTTTGAGATTAAAATGCAAGGCACTCACATCACTTAGTTATTTTAGTTCACTTACAATCTTGCTTGGCAATCCTTCTGGATCAACACAGTTAGTGAACCATACCAGAGTTCATTTGCAAGTAAACCGAGAACCGGTTTAGTTTAAAGAGAAACATTGTGTTGTGAACCAATCAGTCAATTTTATCCTTCAAGTTTCTAAAGATTGTAGTTGTTTATCTAAACAAAAATACATCCGTTTTTTTCTACAAGTTTGGGTAAATGTCTCGTCTCCAAGGCCACTGTGTTCATTTTCTTAGCTTATGCTGACCTATAAATGTGCTCGTCAGATAAACATCACATATTCCTTTAAATATGCAGTGGTTTCTATTTCAAATATACAGTGTGGAACACATGAAAACATATCCAACACAAGTTTTGACCAAGGACCTTGTGTGTCCTCACCAAAGGAAGCCCTGACCCTGAATCAAGAATGTGGTGGTTGGATGGTGATCGTCTTTTGTTTGGGAATCTCTAGCTTGTGGGTTTATTTTGTGTTATGCACAAAAACCCCGCGTAATGTGTCAGTGCATAACACTAGGGCAGGGGTCGGCAACCTTTTTTACTCAAAGAGCCATTTGGGACCGCCCCTAATAAAAAAGAAAAGCACTCGGAGCCACAACCCGTTTTGACATCATTATATATATTATGCATGTATATATTATTCAAAGGTGCTCATTACGTCGATCTTCAATGACATGAGTGTAGATCGCGGGCCAGAAAAGATTAAAAAAAAAAAAGTACTTCTTAAAAATCCACCAGCCAATCAAAATCCTCACTGAGAAGTACGGGACTTGATTGACATGTAGATTGGCCAATCGGACATCGTCTGAAGCATACGTCGCTGCAAATACCCATTATGTTCTTTAAAGGATGATACCACGGCCGCGTGTGGGAGGAGCTACTGGTTCTGGTCTGATTGCTGCATGGAGCGATGTGTTTATCAATGCATGGTAGAAACTGAGAATGTGGAGAGATCAGGTTTATTATTTTGAAGAGTTCTACTTGGTAATCATGTTTCCATGTTTGAGTTCATAAAATCATTCCAAAGAAAGTCTCTGCTTCAACTCCTGCAGTGAAAGCTGCGTCTCAATCTGACGCCCGTGTTTGCATCTCTCTGACAGAGTTTGAAGCCAAAGCCCCTCCTCCGCCTCTCCACCTGCTTTTCCTCTCTACCTGTTCACCTGTTCACATCCTCTGCAGCAAGAGTTGTTTCCCCCGCGCTCCTGGTGTGTCCAACACAGAGAGCGCAAAATACGGTGGTCAGGGCGTTCCAGCGCTGCACAAGGATGAAAGAGCCCGACGCAGGTTATAGCGGGGATAGAGCGGGTTAAGCAAATGAATGAAAGAAGGCGGCCCGCTGAAGAAATATTCAACATTGTACACATTTTATTATTAGTCTGAACTATCTTTTATTTATAAAATTTTTTCGTTTTATCAGTCCAGTACGGGAAAAAAAACATAATCAAAACTTGTGTTGGGCGGTTTTTGGCTGGGTCTGGCGGTTTTCAGATGACTTTTGGGCTGGAAAACTGTGACTCTATCTGGCAACACTGGCGCGAACTCTCAGTCTGTCATCAGCGAGTTGCTCTCTGCCCCGCGGCACGTCAAGTTCCCGGCAGAAGATCGGAGTGTTTATTGAAGCCGCCCCGCGTGCCTATACCTGCTATCAGCTCTGCAGGTCTCGCCCGATAAATACGAACTCATTACGAAGCTGTCTTTTACGTGGCTCGCGCTTCGTGCGGAGCCAGCAGCGCCTTTGAAATGCCATGAAAAATGAACAAACTAAAATAAAATGTAATTATTATAAAATACTCATTATTTTCCAAAGTCACAGGGAGCCACAACAGATGGATGAAAGAGCCACATGTGGCTCCGAAACGATGGGTTGCCGACCCCTGCACTAGGGGATGTAATAGCATGGGATTGACGGATCTGCGGTCAGATGTGGAACGGCTACTTTAGTAAAAACAGGAATTTATTAGTCATATTAAACAAAAACTAGCTAGTTACACAATTATTCTCTCATTCAGGGGCGCAAAAAGTGTTTATGCATCCTATGCGTTGCATAGGGGCGCCGGCAAAGGGGGCGCCAAACTGAGTCTGCGAAAATTATTTGTAGTCCATATATTTTAATTTCACAGCTTTTTGTGCACATATACAGCGGGGAAAATAAGTATTGAACACGTCAACATTTCTCTCAAAAAACATATGTCGAATCGAGCGATTGACATGAAATTTTCACCAGATGTCGGCATCAACCCAAGTAATGCACACATAGAAAGAAATCCAAACATTTATGTCCATAAATGAAGTTATGTGTAATAAAGTGAAATGGCACAGGGAATAAGTTTTGAACACGCTTAGTGAAATTTATTTAATACTTAGTGCAAAAACCTTTGTTGGTGATTCCAGCCTCAAGATGCCTCCTGTATGGAGAAACCAGTCGAATACATTGCTCAGGTGTGATTTTGGCCCATTCATCCACACAAACTGCCTTCAAATCTTCAAGGTTCCGGGGGTCTCTTCTGTGAACCCGGATCTTCAGTTCTTTCCAAAGATTTTCAATTGGATTCAAGTCTGGTGATTGACTGGGCCATTCTAGCAGCTTTATTTTCTTTTTCTTCAACCAGTTGAGTGTTACCTTGGCTGTGTGCTTGGGATCGTTGTCTTGCTGAAAGATCCACCCTCTTTTCATCTTCAGCAGCCTGGCAGATGACAGCAGATTCTGATCAAGAATGTCTCGATACTTTTCTCCAGTCATTATTCCTTCAATGATATGAAGTCTACCAGTACCACATGCTGAAAAACAGCCCCACGCCATGATGCTCCCACCTCCAAACTTGACTGTTGGTATGGTGTTTTGGGGGTGATGTGCGGTGCCATTTTTCCTCCAAACATGTTGTGTCTTATGACATCCGAAGAGTTCAATTTTGGTCTCATCTGATCAGAGTATCTTCTCCCAGAATGTCAAGGGTTTATCCAAATGTTGTGTCACAAACTCCAAACGAGCTTCAACATGCTTCCAGAAATGGAGTCTTGCGTGGTGTGCGTGCATGAAGGCCATGGCGGCTGGTGAGAAACCTTTTTAAAATGCATCAATCAGGACTATACCAGCTGATATTACTTTGCACTAATAGGGGGCAGGTTAACCTTCTGAATACTGACAAACTCCAGCTGCTTTCTTGGCTTGCCAGACCATTTTCCCCCTGCTTTTCTTCATGTGTTCAATACTTATTCCCTGTGCCATTTCACTTTAGTACACATAACTTCATTTATGGACATAAATGTTTGGATTTCTTTCTATGTGTGCATTACTTGGGTTGATGCCGACATCTGGTGAAAATTTCGTGTCAATAGCTCGATTCGAAATATGTTTTTTGAGAGAAATGTTGACGTATTCAATACTTATTTTCCCCGCTGTATTTACATGATATGATCAGTAACATAAGCACATCGTAACTCATTGGGCGCTGCAGCTGCTCCTCCCTCCCTTGGGTCTTGTACAGAGCGCAATCGAGCGTGCCTGAGCGCTCTCTTGCGGAGATGCGCGCCCTTTTGATTGTTTCTATTTGAATTGTGTGGTCATCTGATGACAGAACGCTTTAAATGGAAAGGCAAAAGAAAAAACAATCTGGGGCTCACAACAGAAAACGCAAAAGGGACTAAGATGTGACGAGAATGGAGAAAAGCTTCTCTAAATGGTTGAGAGACAGCAGGTACGTTATAGCAGTGATAAAAACAGGCTTGGAAACATTCAGGTTAGAGCTGCTATGGTCAAAAGTGTCTTGCAGCTGAGCAGGATTTACAGCATCAATAATTATGAAGAGAAAAAGCTTGTTTGAGCTGATTTAGTTTTAAATAATGTATTTAACTATATGTACCAAAACACTGAAAAGGTTTTTATCCTTTGACTGAAACAGCACTAAATGATGATAAAAGTTGCTCCTACGGGCAGAAGGGAGACGTATGTGTGATGGTGGCTTCGATGGTGTTTTTCTTTCTTTTTATGTTAAAAGTTTGGACAATTGTTTTTTTTTTTGTGAGTGACTATTTAGTTTACAGCTTTTTGATTTTAATATCACTTTGGCTGAACGACATTTTGGATTTTAGATAAACATTTGGAGATTTTGACAACATTGACAACAATAAATAAAACTATTCTATTCTATCCCACCACTAAGTGATATCCAACACAAATATAATTTTAAATTAAAAATGTTTCTATTTTTACATATAGTTTAGTCACTGTATTCTTTTGAAATCTTCCTAACACAATGTTTGTATCACACAGCTGTGAGGATGGAGAGAAAGACGAGAAGAGAGAGAAAGAATCAGGACAGATGGAGGATAGAAACAGGTTGGACTTATGGTGGACGTTCAGGGCAAAGCCAGTTCATACCAAGTCATTCATTATGAAAAAGTAGTATAAATTAAAAAAATGTGCATTAGCAAGTTGTTTAATTTATTCAAAACATGAAATAATCCTTGCTTGGCCATATGATTTAGTGGAGAAGAACACAGGCAAGAGGTGAAGGAGACAGACATGAGGCTGGTGATAGAAAAGAGAACAGAGATGACTTCAGGTAGGAATCATTCAACTATTAAAGTCACAAAAACCTAGATGCTCATTCTGGTTTAAACTTCTGCTAAACACCTGTTCACTTATTTTGGGAAAACTAATCCAGACATACAATAGAAGTCAGTCCCAACAGAGAAGAACGAGGAGAGAAGTTCAGATGATGATGATGATGCTGATAGAGAGAAAGAGAGACGATCAGCTGATGATGAAGAGGGAGAAGAATAGAGAGGTACAGGGGACAGGGCAGGGGCATTTACCACTCAGAAGATTCTTCTGAAGGGCCTTCAACACACAAATTTGGGGAATCATTGAGGCAAAACACGGTTGAAAATAGCTCACTAAAATGTTCTGCTGGGTCATATCCATAATCAGATAAGAAGTAATGATATGTATACATTTAAAGAATAAAGGTGTTGTGTAGATGTTTAGATAGCTTTGGGAAGGGTGGATGGGACTTTTTATTATGTGCATTTGTGTCTATGTGTTTGTGTGTGTGTGTGTGTGGGGGGGGGGGGTTTACGTGGCCGCATACCCGTATGAAATTTAGGCAGTTGCGCCCCTGCTCTCATAAAAAGTGTTTTTAAAGGCTGTGTCACACAGCCACTAAATACAAAGTGCACATTCTCCAGGTATGACATTTCCATCATAGATTCACAGATGTATCACAAATGCACCACGTTTAAACCACAGATGAAATACGAATAAACCACGCAAAGAACATGTATATCAACATAGAACATGAACTGTATGGGATTATTGTACTGTTTATATGAAATTGATTAATGATTCTTGCATCAATTGCGCAATTTTAATGTGATGTGCGCTATATATGCGATATAAAAGTTGAACATCGGTGGTACATGCGTGAAAAATCTGTTGACAAACGTGGAACGGTTGTGGAATGCCACAAAGTTGCGGATGCATCTTAAAAGAATCACAATTGTGTAAGATTTCTGAATAGTTGCATATAGACTATATAAAATACACATAAACTGGACATTTCTCAACCGGACAAAAGTTTCGAACAGCTCAAAACCTAATTCACATAAATTCACATCGGCTGAAACCCTCGACGGATATCTGCGCACATCCCCCAGCGATGGACGCAAGAAACACTTCTGAATTATGTATACCGGGTATTTATCATGGAAGACCAACATTTCATATGTGGAAAATGCACTAAATGTAGCTGTGGCTGTGTGACACGGCCTTTGGATTGACAACTTAGCAAAAACAGAGACTTCAATACCTTGTGATACTTGTGATACGGTGTTGTGTCTTTTAAAAAAAACAATTTAAAAGGATCCTCCAGCCCTGTCGTATTATGAAGCTATTGTTCCATTGAAGTGATTCCAAAATAAAGGTTTTCCTGGAGGTCAGGATGCCTGCAGAAGCCTCATGATGTAAATGTTTGTTGATCCGTACAGAAAAGAGGTTTATGTGTTTGTTTTTGACCGCTCTTAAACATTCCCGCCTGACTCAACGATCCGCAGAGTAACCGCATCCATTTTTCTGCCTCGACTACGTGACACACTGACCCTCTGTACCAACAACTGTTCATACCGTCCAATGCAACGACCACAGCAGGATTCCTCTTTCACCTGTTTTGGAAATATCTGCTAGTTTAGCTGCGATCCATGTCACTACCCAAAAAAAAAACAAGGGGGGGGGAGGGGGGACATGTTGACGGAGGGAATTCCAGAATAAGACATTTTCAGGGATTATTTACAGAAGGGAAACGTTAAGAGGTCCAGAATGTTCTTTTTCCAAGAAGGATTTCCATGAATGTTACTAATTATGTCTGTGGTGTATCCAGGCTGCCGATGGTCAGGAACGGTGGAAAGAAGTCGGGGGAGGGGGAGGGACGGGAGGCAAAAATGAAAAGTAGTTGCAATGTTGGATGATGGAAACTGAAGGGGAAAAAAAAGGAAAGAGACTGCTCTATAATATGAGGCTGAAGGCAGGAACTGGAGTGTGAGAGCGCATTCACACTGACAGGTTCACCGGTGGAGCGACTGGCTAAACCACCAAGGGGTTACTTTATGAAATGACCACCATAAACTTCTGTTTTAAAATATATCTTTACCCTTTTAAAGTCGACACTCTTCCGACTACAGTAACCGTTGACGCATTAAAAGTGATTCCAGTGGATTCTGAAGCGGAGAAAAGCAGCCTTGCGATTACATGCGACACTCCACAGTAGTCAAATCTGATGAATCAGCTGATTCTATTGCGGAGAAAAGCTGCTTTGCACCACTACGCAACACTTTACGCTGGTAAAGTATCAGTATAAAGCCGACGTGTCAGCCAAAGGGTTACGGTAGGTCATAGAACGTGTGTTATTTAGAAGTCGGCATCAACATCTCTGGTGTTAAAGGGTTAATCTGCAAGTCAACTGATTGCTTGTTGAGTACTCATTCTATTAGCTTGTCCTCTTTTTGTTTTACTTGGTTTCTCTGCCCTCTTGTGGTCTGGAGTTCTCGCAACTGTTTCTTCTTTCTGAGAACGTTAACATTCACCTGCTTCTTGTTTGTGACAGCTTATAGCTAATGGAAGAAAAATTGAACGATTGGCAAATATGGAAGGGATAATGCCCGACGAGGTGTCCATTACCAGAAATTAACGGATGATACAGATGCCTGAACCGTCAAACGCAAAACGGAGGACGATTGCTCTCATGTAATCCGTTAATTATCCAGTTTATACTATGGTCACTTGCAAAAGAGATAAATATTTGATCCATTTTGGTACTTTATACTTATATGTTATACTTACGTAATTTCTTTTTTGTTTAAATCACCTTTTCACAAAAAGAGCACTATTTTATAGATTTTGCGGTGTGTTGTCATGTTAATGGCTGAGCCAGAACCAACCTCAAAAAGGGAAGGAAAGCGATATCTATGCATCAGTTCAGAGAGCCTGTTTACCGCCTGTTTTTGTCCAGATAATGAAGCTAAAATTTGTTTTAACCCTTGTGCTATCTTAGATGACCCCACCCTTACATTGAAATGTTCTCCCTATCATGACAAAGGTGGATAAAGGTGGAAAGATTTCATGTAATCCATGGACACCAGTGAAGATCACAAATCATTGAAGAAAAAAGGTTCAGCGCACTGTTTAGTGGGTCTAGATGACCCAACTCCCAATGTTGAAGTGCCTAGGATAACACAAGGGTTACAGAAGCCAGCTCAGTGATATAGAACTTTAAGTTATGCAACTGGAACTTGTTTTTTAGGTGTGGTATATCACTTTTTAATCCACACCCAGCAGCCAATCAGAATCGAGTATTCACCTGGACCATGGTATTGGTAAGGGATAATGCCAGACGAGGTGTCTATTATGATGAATGGATGACGCATAGGCTGAACCGTTTGATGCGAAGTGGAGGACAGTTGAGGACAGTCTGGGAGACAACTTCTGATTTCATTCGAGTCAGCAACCACGTGATATTGGCTTGCCAATTATGGAGACATTTGAGGACAGAGATCTTTTCTAGTGTCTTGCTGTTTTAATGTTCCAAGTTTCTGTTGTCCTGGTTACCAAATGGCATTTAGAGCGTTGCAGTAATATAGAACATTTAGGCCATGTGACTGGAACTTCTTTATTAGCTGTCCATTATCACATTTTAATGGGCACTCTGTAGCCAATCGCAATCAAGAATTCATTTGGAGAATGGAATAAATATTAATTGAGTTAATCATCAGGAAAATAGTTTTTTGAAGAAATCTCATTATTTAAGTGAATAAAACCACAAGTTTGAATTTAAAAAGGAGCATCTTTTCAGAATCTCCTTTGTTTAATCCAAAGGGTTTCCTAAAGGGGTTTCAGACTATATGTCAGATCCAGTTGTTGTCCGCTCTCCTCTGCAGAACTGTTTATAATTTCTAGTCCTTACTGAATATTCCACTGGTACAATGAACAGGCTGAGAGTTTTGGATCTGTAATCCAGAGATTGGTGGCTCCATCAGTCGGGCTTTATTTCCCTTTGAACTTGTGAAAACAGGTAGGAGTGAACAGGCGTCCCAGAGTGTGGTTCCGGGGTGAGCTAAACATCCTGAGACCGGCTCCAGGTTGATCCGTGACAAATGCTACCGCGTCACGCCTGCTGGGAGAAGGGAAGGAGGAGAATGCAGGGCCTGAACCAGGGATATTTTAGCATCTGTGTGCGACTGAAGTGACCTTCTGCTCCCCGACTTCTGTGTTTAGACGTCCGCCTGTTTTTCTGCCTGTGTGGGTGACAGGCTGCAGATTTCAGGTCTGTATGCTGACCGCCTGCGAGAGCAGAGGGTAAACAGACACTTTTGACTTTTGGCTGCCCTTCCCTCGACTCATTCTGCTCGGTAATCGTGTCATTCATCCCGCTTTGTTCGGCAGAGGCGGCCGCTCACCGGAAGGATTCCTGCACGGATTCCAGCGCATGATGGAGTGAAGGAACAACGTTCTGTCAAAACACTGGAGGAATCATTTCTAACAGCATTTCATCAAATTAGCATCTAAAAATGAAGGAACTAAGTTGCAACTTCTGTGGTGCAACTTACAAATTCTATTCTGTGTTTTCAGTCTCTTTCATGTTTTCACTATCGGCAGTAAAATTGTACATACTTTTTCCTAATGCTACATACACGAGAACATGCTAAACTGGCATTCTTACATGATCTCTTACCACACATTGTTCACACTGAACTGTCGCTACCCAATACCTGCGCATGTACTCAACGTTGGAAGAGTGTGAAAAGTTGAAGCAGCGCACATTTCTTGAATCTTGATCACAGCAGTGGCGGAGGGATACACAGCCCTAAGTCGTTACAGCTCCCCCTTGAAACAGAAACACTTTTGGACACCACTACAGCTTCAAATACTCGTGCAATTGGAGCAATAGGGAGGAGCCAGAGGGTGAGGGAAACAATTCGGATTCGGCCTTGGTGTTGTAAAATTCCAGCCGGGCACAAACCACGACTAATAATTTCTCAACTTTCAAACAGTTTCAAGTCCCTGATTGGTCTCCTTGAACTTTTTTAAAAAGGTCATGCATGTAGAGCCTGGAAATGGTCGTACAAACTTGTGTAGAGTTTTGAAGCGATAGAAGCATTTACGCCTGTTTACATAGCCTTTTCGTTGGAAGTGGTCAGTTGACTTCGGAGCTTACCCAACCTGATGTAACCGAAGCTTCCTGATCTTGACTTGATGAGTTTTTTTCTTCATTACTGACACAAGCTACTGTTTATCAGACGCTACAGAGCTTTATTTTATGAACTTAAAGCAGAGCTATTGGTGTGGGGATTGCTGTTGGGTTTTTTCAGCTCCGAGGGGAAAAAAAAGGGAAGAAGTCAGACGTTTGTTGTCTGGAAAGCAGACTCTCTGGTGTTTGTGTGAGCTGGATTCCCTGCAGGTCAGCCAAAGGCTACAGGAGCACTTGTCTGGGTCTATTTTTTTTCGGACTTCATCCTCAAAGGTAAATATTTTTCTCTCCAGAAAAAGAAGGATAAACAGAGTGAGAGAAGGATAATGACGAGAGAGAAACATCAAGGATACAACGAGACAGAGATAGAGACGACGATGTGCTGCCAAATATGCTACTGGTTTTGGTTTGATGGCGGTTTCCAATATCAATATAATTTCTTTTCTATTGAAATGATTTTTTTTTATTGATATGGGTCGATTTGATTACCTTAGACAGATGGATCTGGTTGGATCGTAGGAGTATGATTCATTGTTACGTGTTGATTCATTGTTACACCCCTACTTAATAGGATTATTTTTCTTGAAAGACAGAAAAAAAAGGGGCGGGGTTACATTCTGAAAAGAACCTGTGATAGATTAAATCTACACACTTTCTACTCTTTTCTCAGACAGTCATGAACAATTTTCATTTTGCTTAAATTGTTAAAGTTCAAACCTTTGTTGAATAATAAGTCCACTCGTTTTCGTGGGTTGGCAACGTTCTTCAAGACCGCAGTATCGTTAAGATCTGACCTCAACGGTTCTGCTATCAGGACTGGAGAAGTCAGATTTAGATGCAGCTTTTACTGAGGGAGTTGAAGCAGAGACTTTCTCTGGGATGATCTTATGAGCTCTCTTATGAAAATTTATTTAATTTGTTTTTATTTACATCATGACAGCAATATGTCAAAACAGTGCTGTTTATTTTTCTTTAAATAACTTAATTTTTCATGTAGTTTACTTTTCAAGTTGGAAAAAATGTATAAAGTAAAATATTTTGTTAAAAAAAACCATTGTTGCACAATGAGGAAATAAAACACTTTATGTTCTTAATTTATTATTTATTTATTTTTCATCCTCAAAAAGTATCGATAAGAGTATCGTTAATACCGGATCGATAAGCAGTATCAATAAAAGTAGTAGTACCGTTAAAACCTTAACGATACCCATCCCTACTTGTCAAGTGAGTATTAAACTCGTCATAATGACTTTCCAGGACTCCAGTGGAAAAAACTGAGATGTCCCAGTTCCAAAAGACGGCGGGTCATATGGAAACATTTCTGGCCTTTGTCATACCTTTAATCAGGAATTCCTTCACAGGCGTTTTTTCATGCAGCTTTTTCAGGTCTGGTTTCATCAGGACGTTTCGGAGTGTCTGATTATGGCATTACACGAAGACTTTTTCTTGGAAAGGAGCTCCTTCTTCAGGGATGTGTTTCAAGTTTCACTGAAAAAACAATGATGGTCAAACTTTGGGCTCTGATTATTGTAGAAATAATAATTAGGACTATTTTAGTCGATTACAGATTTGGGAAACGACTCATTTCTAAGAGAAGATTTCTCTCATTTGAAGGTAGGATTTCATTAATAAACCCTTTACAAAACTACTTTCTTTCTCGTAAAATCAAACTAAATAAACATGATAAATGGAAAGAAACAAAGTGCTAAAAAAGGAGAATCTTGTCTTATTATGTCCCACTTTCCATCTTACTACATTTTAAGCAGAAATTTTTACTAAAAAAATAAAATCGACTAATCTTTTCAGATTGATTGAAATAAAATGTCTTGTAGTAACATTTTAAAATATAAGGTTTGTCAGAAACCGAAAGCTTAAAAAAAATAAATGCAATCTTCGGACCGGTCCAAGTCGGTCTGTGGCCTGAAAAAGGTTGGAGACCACTGATGTGGACCATAATGGTTACACCAGTCTCATTTTCTAATTTTTTGTAATCTTTCCCATTTTATGTTAGAATAGAATAGAACAGAACTTTATTGGCCCTACAGGGGGAAATTATCTAGTTACCAAAGCTCTATTGAAAACAGCTGACAGATATAAGTAACACTTCCAATTACACTTAAAATGTGACTAAGTTTGATCGAGTGAAAGTGAATCAGAGACTGGGAAGATCATCAATGAATTGATTCATCATGGAGTTCACTTTCCTACAAGGATGAGGATTCAAAAGTCTAAACCCTTCGAGACCAAGACTGTGGTGCTCCATGCTTAAGATCAGAGAAACCCTCTAAAGCTCAAAGGAACTCTGCTGACTTCCTAAGACTTCAGTTTCTGATGTGAAACACTCGTCTTCACGACTGTTCTTTTCAATTCCTGTCCTGGTGATTAAAAAAAAAGGATGTTCTTTTGAACTTCATTTTATGTGTTTGAATATGTTAGGCAGAACTCACTAAAGGGTAAAAAAAAAAACAAGAGTCTGATATCAGAAGAAAAGCGCAACTTGAGAAAATGCGATTCAATCATCGTCGTTTTGAAGACGTGGTAGAATGGCAGAACTGGACCACACTGCATATTTCCTTCCATCGCGTCTTTAAAGCTCCAGCCAAATTGGCAAACATGTTGGTCCTGGCAAACCCAAGTAAAGAGAATCCCAGATATGTTGTTCTGTGGGGATCAGCTTGAATAAATGTTGAACAGTTAAGCCCTGGTTAGGTCTGGTTCAGACCTGCGTGGAAACCACAGCGCTGGAACATCCAGAGGGCTCAGTAGGAAACCTTTGGATCTTGAACCATAAAGATTTGTCACCTTCTGGTTCACTCTGGTTTGCATGATTATTAGTTATTAAATTGACAATTACAAATTTAATAAAGTAGCTCTTGGGGAATGTTTGAAAGTCCATACCATTGGCAGTAGTTGAAAGCAAAAGTACTGGCAGGCCTTAGACAGTAATGAAAAACCTACTCTGATGATTTGTCCATCTGCTTAAAGAGGACATTCAAGGGTCAGAGCTGCTCTGTTCTGCCTCATTGTACTACGGCTCCTTATTTTACAAACTATCAGGGCTAAAACAGACCTGATCTATGGAGGTAAAAGTTCAGTTGTTGGCAATTTGCTGTGTGATAATGGCCCTTTTTCATCAGTCAAACCAGGTCAATCTCAGGCTACATTTACACTGAGCGGTCCGGTCCGGTCCAGTTTAGAACGGTCTAGGCATTTCAGGTAAGCGTTTTTATTCCAAGTTGGACCTTCCCGACACACGCGGGGTGAAGCTAACAACAAGAAAAATGGATGAATCAAAAGTGCCTACATTTTAAGGCAGCCCCAGATTATCACACTACTACCACCATGTTCTGACTTTTGACATACCCGTATTTTCCGGACTGTAAGTCGCCCTTTTTTTCATAGTTTGACAAAGGTTGCGACTTATACTCCACAGTGACTTATATTAGAAATGCAATAAAAATGACTACATTCTATAAATACAGGATGAAAACAGAGTATTAGTTGGCCAATGATGCTTCATGAAAGGAATAAATAAATAAGTATGAGAAAGAGTTACTGTGAAATTATGAGATAAACAGTCTGCTATGATTGTGTCATATGAGGTTGTGAAAGTTATTAGTTCTTGGTCTCAGATTTTGTCAAATAAATTTCCCATCAAAATGGGACTTATAGTCCAGTGCGACTTATCTTTGTTTTTTCTACTTTATAATGCATTTTTGGGCTCGTGCGACTTATACTCCGGAGCAACTTGTAGTCCTGAAAATACGGTAGTTTGATGTCTTGGTTGATGATCTCTCTGAATTTTAGGTCAAATGCCATGAAGATAATCTGGATGTTTTTAAATCCCACGCACCAGTAGTTCATTAGAAATTTACTTCTGAGTTGTGGACGGGACTGTTGGCATGGAGAAACCCCACCCCCTCCCTCTCACCATTGCTG
Source organism: Oryzias sinensis (assembly GCA_037389245.1). Classification (NCBI taxonomy): domain Eukaryota; kingdom Metazoa; phylum Chordata; class Actinopteri; order Beloniformes; family Adrianichthyidae; genus Oryzias; species Oryzias sinensis. Next base: position 3,416,252 of record CM074505.1, on the reverse strand, counting down.
ACAGCTCAGAGCAGGGAACTTGTGGCCCACCCAGCGTGTTATGATCTTTTAGAAACGGCATTTTTGTCTGCTCCTGATTCACAATGATTTAAAAACAAATACTTAGAAATGACATTTTGAGCTTCATTTTTTTTCTAATAAATGCCCTCCTTTATCAGAAAAATATCAAATGAATGTGTTAAAATCAATAAAAACTGAATTTTCCCTTTCGCCTCTCACTTTTCTAGTACGTTTCTTACTGTTCACTCATGAACTCTGACATTAACTGACTCACAGTAGGCCTGCTTTTATTGCTTCGTGTATGAGTTGTCATTTGGCATGCAAAGTAATTTTGACCTTGAAAAAGTTCATCAATAATTCAAGTTTTCTCCATTTGTGAACAAAATGTATCTTTTCGGCTTCTCTGGAGTCAAAAAAGCTTTAAAAGTTACTTTGCAGCACCGTCCAGACCTAAAGACGTCAATGACTTTATTTGACTCGTCATTGTTTCTTTGGTTCTATTGCTTTGTTGTTTTAGCAGTAACCTATGGAAGCGATTCAGTAGCATAATTAAATACAAAAGTCAAAACCAGAAATGCTATTTCATTTTCAAAATGAAGCTGCATTTTTTGACTCAAAATTAAAATGAAAAAGCAATCCGCCAAAATGCTTTTCCATTTTCTTCTTTAACACCGCTCATAACAAAGCCCTCTTCTCTGCCGCTAACACAAAGCTACAAGCCTGGCCGCACTGCTCCTAGCATGTTTCTCTTAGCAGCCGGACAGCCGGAGATAGCACTGACGTCATCGCCTCCCCTCTGGAAATGCTAAGTGGAATTGAAATATGTGACAGTATTCGCAGGGTGGATGTGAAAATGAAAATGGAATCCCCTCTTTGCATTTTCCTTTTAATTATGACACAGAAAAAGCGGCTTTTAAGTAGAAAATGAAAAAGCATTTTGAAGTATTGATTTTTCATTTTAATTTTGAGTCATGCTTGAGTCATGCTCAGCTGTTGGACAGGACAAGTTAAAAAAAAAAATAAATAAAAATAATTTTGAGTCATGTGATGCAGTTACATTTTGAAAATGAAAAAAATCAAATGAATAAACTCAGTAGGGTTGGAATTATATAAGCTTGCTTTTTCCCATTCCTTTTCAAGCAATAAAGCAAATTCTACTTATACTTTAGTTAATGATCACTGTATTTAATTAAGCAAATGTGATTTAAGTGACGTTTTTGTTTTGTTTTATTTTCTATTTTCTACTATGCATTTCATAATTTCTGTAATGAGTTTGATAAATATGTGTAAATTGTTTATTGCTTTGACTACGATGCTTGAAATAAATCAATAAATCAAATCAAATCAAAAAAGCATTTCTGGTTTTGACGTTTATTTTTAATTATGCTACAGAATCGCTTCCATAGAAAGCTAGCTCTCTTGACCTTGTTGCAATGACAACTTGTCGTATTTCAGGCAGATACTTGCAGCGGTGTTTTGCAGGTGGCTGCCCTAGGGCGGTTCACTCAGTTAACTCACCTGATCAGCGTCCTATTTAAATCCAGGTGCGCAGTTGTTCATTCTCTTTCTTACCTTCAGCGCTCATTCTTCGCCCCACCCTCCTCCCCGGCTTCCACCTGTGGGCTCCGTAAAGGGGGGGGTTTTGTTACCCGAAAGTTTTATGGAAATTTCTCATGGAATTAAACGGAGCCTTATGCCAAACGAAAAAGATGTGAATGCCAACTTAAAGAATGAGGAAATTAAGTATGTCAAATAAATATTTCTTACTGCAAGAGTTGTCTGACTGAAATTATAGTTGGATAAAAAGTGATTGATACAATTTTTTTTGAAACCTTTAACATAAAATACAATTAGTTGCAGTCGTGCACACATTTCTTAGAAAAGTTCTTGTGTTCCTCTTTTGCCGTTGTGTCTCATGTAAAGACACACCAGTTGACCTTTCCGGTTGTCATCTACAGTCAGACACACTCTGGATCAGTCGTGTACAGAACTGGCTCGCTTTCCCAAATCACTGCAGAGGTAAACTAGCAACTGTCATCCAACTTCTGAGTTCAAGTAAAATACACAAAGTTGCATGGGCCAATCACTTGACAGCATAAGTGCACACACGCCCATGTAGGAAAACTGACAACATGATTATAATGATAATGATGTCTTTGTGCATTAAGTCTGCAGGACCTGAAGCTGGCTACTGATACTGCAACACACAGTCAGGCTGGACAAGATTTCCTACCGAGACAAAAGGGGTCTTGATTTCAAATTACACACTTTTCTGTCTACATTTCTTGCTATACACAGATTCAGACAAAAGTCTGGTTGTCTCTGTTTAAATGAGGAGACTTTTGGCCAACGTACAGCTCAAGAAAAACACTGAGAATTAGCGTTCGGTTTAAGATGCGGCATGCTTTTGGTCAGCTGTGCTATCCAGACCTCTATTCATAGAAAGCCACAAATTTATCACTCCCATCTCAATACTTCGTTCGTGTGCCTCAGGAAGAAAATAAGCAAAAGCTGTGCATTCAGGAGAGGGGACGGAGACAGAGCTGGATGATGCTGATGTGTGCATGAGTTTGTGTTCACCTAACAGTCTGTAATCATGATGTCAAGCTAACCGTTTGACATACATCCTACAGTCGCAATCACAGGAAAGATTCACATTCTTAGGGGACCTTGAATGCATCCCAGTGACAATCCATCATCCAGAGAAAGTGGTACAGTACACACTCACGCAGTCCTGCGGTCATGGAATATTCTTTAGTTGTTATTCAGCATGTGAACTGTAACTGACCCAATCGCTGCTTTGAAAGAACAAAAAGTACTTCTCTGATCTAAACCCAACTCAAGTGATATATGGACAGAGGTATTGGAAGAGCCGTGTTCATGACATCATCGTGGAACTGCATATAAGTATGGCGCAGGTTCGTCTGTTCTAGCTCCATTCATTCTGCAGAGCACTGTCGAGGTCAAAAGCTGATGCTGAACAAGGAGGCCCTGTTCCTGTTCCAGTTCATCCCAATGTGCTTGTTGGGGTAGAAGTCACGGCTCTGTGTGAGCAAGTCAGCCCCGATTTCATTGACTTTCATGGGTGCTGGATGACCCCTAAACCAGAATGAGTAACTATCTTCCACAAACTATTTTGGTCTTAGAAACAAACTACCCTTATGGGTGGATATGGGCTGTCTGCAGAGAATAAAAGGACAAAGCTTAAATTGCCTAATTTAGGAAATTAAGCAATCTAAGTGCAGTTTGCGTCACATTCCTACGGGCGTCCTACTGGCACATACATATCACGTGCACACTACATGCATGCAGCATTTGTACTTTACTGACAACTAGAGTGTGGCATAAGGACAAAGTACCGCAGAGCCATGCAAACATGATAAGTGTGTTACATTCAAAGACTTCACGATACACTTACCATAAGCACAACAATGGTACGTTCCATTTTCATGTCGTCCTAAAAGGGAAGTTTTTCAAGCCTCAAGGGAAATGCAGGACACACCTGGGCTCTCCTTTATGATGCGTCCATTCCTCTCCATTACCCTCTAGGGCAGGGGTCACCAACCTTTTTGAGACCGAACACACTAAAGCTAAACTTTTTAACCTTTCAAACTTTAACTTAATTTTAACTTTCAAACATAAATGTCAATAAAAACAGACAGGAATATTAATCCAGAATAATAAATATATCCTGTCAAAATTATGCAAATATGAACAAACAAAGCCAGGAAATATTAATAATTAGAAATCAAGATCAAACATTTCATCTATGCAAAACACTGATCTTAACAGACCTCCAGCATCGTTTTTACCAGAAGAAACACTGGGGAGTTTTGTCCTGGTTGATGCGGAGATGCTTGGTCGAGTTGTATCCCAAGTAATCACTACAACTTGCCTTTAGATCCCATTCACACTTCACTTTTTAAAACATTTTATGGATTCTTTGAGTCAGAGCTTTTAAACATAGTTAACTGTTCTCTTCAGACGGGGGTCTTCCCCTCTGCCTGTAAGATGGCGGTGGTGAGGCCCCTTCTGAAGAAAAGTTAATTAGATCCAAAAAATCTGGATAACTATAGACCCGTATCCAACTTACCATTTTTAAGTAAAATAATAGAAAAAGTGTCGCTACTCAACTGCATGAGTTTTTAAATGCCCCAAAAATTTTAGAAAAATATCAGTCTGGTTTTAGGACAAACCATAGTACAGAGACGGCTCTTTTAAAGATCGTTAATGATCTTAGATTAAACTATGACTCACAGAAACTTTCTGTTCTGGTGCTGCTGGATCTTAGTGCCGCTTTTGATACAGTAGATCACCAGATTTTATTAGATAGACTTAGTAGTCTAGTGGGCCTCTCTGGAAATGTTCTTAAGTGGTTTTACTCTTACCTGACAGATTGACACTTTTATGTAAGTATGGATACGTGCTCTTCAGGAATCCATGAAATAAGTTGTGGGGTTCCCCAGGGGTCGATTTTAGGGTCAATACTGTTTAATTTATATATGTTGCCTCTTGGGGAGGTCATCAGGAGACATGGCGTTGACTTTCACAGCTATGCTGATGATACACAGCTTTACATCGCCGTGTCTCCTGATGACCTTGAACCTGTTAACACTCTTTTAAACTGCATTTTAGATATAAAGTTGTGGATGGCAGAAAATTTCTTACAGCTCAACCAGGACAAAACTGAAGTTTTAATCATCGGTTCTGAAGACAAGAGAGAGATGATTTTACCACATCTTCATAATTTTAAACCTTCTCAATGTGTGAGAAAACCTGGGCTTACTTTTTGACTCTGAGCTAAATTTTATCCCACACATTAAAAATGTTGTTAAGACAGGATTTTATCATCTTAAAAACATTGCCAGAGTCCGCCCGTTCCTCTCTCTTGCTAGCACAGAGGTACTAATGCATGCTTTTATTTTCAGTCGTTTAGATTATTGTAATGCCCTGCTCTCTGGTTTACCCAAAAAGTCTATTTCAAACTTACAACTTCTACAGAACTCAGCGGCACGAGTTCTGACGAGAACCAGAGGGCGGGAACACATTACACCGGTTTTAAAATCGCTGCTTTGGCTACCTGTGCGTTTCAGGATTGATTTTAAAATTCTTTTAATGGTTTATAAATGTTTTTATGGTCTTGGGCCTTCTTATTTAAATGATATTCTTTTAAAATATGAGCCCTCGCGGACCTTGAGGTCCTCCGGCACTGGCCTCTTAGTTGTTCCCAAGGTGAGGACCAAAACTTATGGTGAGGCTTCGTTCTGCCATTATGGTCCTCGCCTGTGGAACGGCCTTCCGGAGAGCCTCAGGGCCGCAGAGACTGTAGATGTTTTTAAGAAGAGGCTCAAGACCCACCTTTTTAATTTAGCTTTTAGTTGATTTTAACTGCTAATTTATTCTATTAGTTTTAGTATAGGCTATTTTATGTATTTATTTTAATTTTATGCATCTTATTCTAAATTTTATGTTTGTTTTTTTTTTTTTTATACATCTTATGTTTTTAATTTTAGCATCTTATGATTTTAGCCCCAGTGTTTCTTGAGGGGATCTTTTCCTCCAGGGATTGCCGGCTTGGTCGGTGGTTGTTGCTGCAGTTGTTGCCCTTGCTGGGGCGGCTGGGGTCTAATTTTACAGCTTCATGGCTGTGAGGGGGACCCCGGTGTTGTCCCGGTCTGGGTGGGCGCTGTGGCGATGTTCCGGTGGCTGGGCTGGCTCCTGGTATGAAAGGATTCCCAGATACTGTTTCCTCGCAGCAGAGCCAAGCCATACTTGTTTGTTTGTTTATTTATTTTTTACAGTTACATAGTCATAATTCATTGTACGTTGGAGCCATGGGTCATGTGCTTTAATGGAGGGGAGTGGGAATGCTGAAGGGTGGGTTGGGGTTTTTACTGTAATGTTGTGTGTTTACTGTTTTTCGTGTTAAAGCGCTTCGAGCTGCACAAAATGCATGAGAAGCGCTATTTTATAAATAAAGTTTGATTTGATTTGATTTGAAATAATAAATCAAAATATTCTGTTTTCTTTGCTCTTTTGTCATTTTCTTAGGGCTAAACTCCTGACATCATTTTCTGCAATAAGTTAATTTCTTCTTGGTGTGTGATGTTCTGTGAAAGTCTTTGGTCCCGTGTGTGTCTTCGGTCCTGTGTGTGTCTTTGGCCCTGTGTGTGTCTTTGTGAAACATATCAGAGGGATTTGATTATTTAAAAACCTGTTATTGTGAAATTCATGTTTAGGTCTCATCAAACATTAAAAACTAAATTACAGAACTCATCACTGGGATTACTCCAAAGATAATTGGCATTTTTCTAATTTTGTGCAACACCAACATTAAAAATCCTCCAAAATCCTCAATACTTTTATAGACAAATGATATATAGTTTATTTATGGTCTAAAAAAGTGCAGCTGTTTTCCTGCCTGCATTACCTGCTTTCTTTATTTATAAGTAACTATCGGTAACGAAACAACCGTAAAAATAAATTTATATGGAAAATACAGACAAGTTTTAAAAATGTCCACAATATTTAGTAAAGAATGACGTTATTACAATGAGCTGAGTAATTTAAGCCACTCGAAGATCCAGGTGTTGCGCAATGGTCTCCATGCGACTCTTCACCTCGCAACCTTTGGCCACTACCCCTCCCCTTCTCCTCCTCACAGACACACACAAAAACGCCTCTTTCTCAAAGGCAGAAACGCCGATTCGCAAGTTTCAGGCCGTTCCATACTCTGCCATATATTTCACGATAGCAGAACTAAAGTGCATCAATTACCAATAGCAAGCACTAAATACTATCCACCCTCTACTATCCAGGCCGGTACTGTTGCGCTCAAGTCTTGATTCACTATCCTCTTACGTAGAAGCAGCTCCACTGCACATGTCCGAATCTGCTACCCGTGCCCCATGCAAAGCACAACCCCGGTTTGTCGAAAACGACACTCACATAAGTTAGCAGACAATCATATCTGTCTGTTTATTTTGTACATCCCCAACACCAGCTAAACAGCATTAACTTCACTTCTGCTCACAGCTCCCTCACTTATGGTGAGCGATTTAACACAACCGAGATTCCCCACTTCCCATTAATCTTAGAAGCTAAAGGCTGGGCTAACCCCCAGATCGCCACAATATTTTTGATTTGCTATATGAGCAGTGCTATTTTTGGAGCATTCCAGTTAAATAATATTTACCCTTCAAATTATTTTTTTTACATTCTCGCTTTAACTGGGATAGTGATCTTTGTGTCTTTTGTGGAAATGATGTAGAAACTGTGGAACATCTTTTCTTTGAATATTTTCATGAAAAAGAGTTTTGGTCTTCTTTTCATAATTGGCTCAAATCCAAAAATATCATCATCAGCCCTTTAAATTGGAATACAATTAAAATTCAATTACAGTTAATTGACAAAAATCTGGACTTTCTGATTAATGCACTGATTGTAATTTCAAAGCATTTCATTCATTCTTGTAAATTCTTAAAGGTGAAACCTCACATTAATGGATTACTCAACCGTCTCAACCTAATCTCTAAATCTTTACATTACATGAATCATAAGAACGCCCAGACATTGTTTAATTTATTTGATCTATTTATACTATTGCTGTAGACCCTTACATTTATTGATTATTTTTTAAGTTATATTTGTTTTCAAATTTTTTTTTTGTCTACCTTTATCTCAAAATTGATATTGTTGTCATTGACAGACATGCCTTGGTTGTTTGTTGAATATTTGCTTCAATTAAAAAAATGAAAGAAAAAAAAATGTTTTGGGTGCATTCCCTGCGGGCGCCACAAGGGGTGCTCGCGGGCGCACTGCACAGGGTTGGTGACCCTGCTTTAGATGATCCTCTGAGGTCCATGTCGTCTCTGCATCTCTTCCAGAACATTGATGCTGCATCTTTTCCAGAACATTTTCTCCTTCCATCAGACGTTCTGTGGTTCTGTTCAGAACCGGCACTCTGGGAACCGCCTGGGAACCGAGTCTGAAGTCTCCCCACATAGAACCAGACTGAACCAAACTGAACTAGGCTGAACCTGTCTCAAACAGACTAAACCAGACTGAACCGAACTGAGTCAGACTGAAACAGACTGAACCAGGCTGAACCTGACTGAACCAGACTGAACCAGTCTGAACCTGACTCAAACAGACTAAACCAGACTGAACCGAACTGAGTCAGACTGAACCAGGCTGAACCTGACTGAACCAGACGGAGCCCGACTGAACCTGACTGAGCTAACCTGAACCAGGCTGAACCAAACTGAGCCAGACTGAACCAGATTGAACCAGGCTGAACTTGACTGAACCAGACGGAGCCAGACTGAACCAGACTAAACCAGACTGAAGAAGGCTGAACCTGACTCAACCAGACTGAGTCAGACTGAACCAGGCTGAACCTGACTAAACCAGGCTGAACCTGACTGAACCAGGCTGAACCTGACTCAACCAGACTGGACCAGGCTGAACCTGACTCAACCAGGCTGAACCAGACTGAGCCAGACTGAACCAGACTGAGCCAGGCTGAGCCAGCTGCAGGACATGTGCGGAACCTGCAGCTGCTTTGATGATCAGTCGGGGAAACTGTTTCAAACATTCATGTCCCTCAGAATTTAGGCAGATTCTCTAGTTTTCTAATCTTCAGAAATCCGTTTTTTGTGGGTTTTAGCAGCTGGAACCCAGTTTATGTCCAAAAGAATCAAGTAAGCCGTGGAACCGGAAACTGGGTTCTATTCGTGGAACAGAATCGTGTAAATGTTTTAATGATCTTGTTTTAGGTATGTAAGAACCGGTCCGTCTCAGAAACTGAAGTCTACCTTCAATTCTGATGAAACAAAGTTTATCTTAGGTGTCGGGTTCACGGCGGCGGTTTGGCTGCACCAAAAAGAGCAAAGTGCAAACCTTAACTCACCATCCTCTCTCTCTTTTGTGCACGGACACACACACACACACTGTGGTAAAGAGAGGGAGTAAAGTTCAAGAAGACCAGGAGGAGAAAGAGATCACCGTGCTGCCACGCAGGAGCCAGCCGGACGCCACGGGGGAGAACGGCGGGGTGAGTCACACACAATCACACACACGGACTCGCAACACAGAGACACAACATGACACACAGACTCACAACACGACACAGAGACACAACATGACACACAGACTCACAACACGACACAGAGACACAACATGACACACAGACTCACAACACGACACAGAGACACAACATGACACACAGACTCACAACACGACACAGAGACACAACATGACACACAGACTCACAACACGACACAGAGACACAACATGACACACAGACTCACAACACGACACAGAGACACAACATGACACACAGACTCACAACACGACACAGAGACACAACATGACACACAGACTCACAACACGACACAGAGACACAACATGACACACAGACTCACAACACGACACAGAGACACAACATGACACACAGACACACAACACGACACAGAGACACAACATGACACACAGACACACAACAACACACATGCAACTCAGTTGGTTGTGTTCTCATCCTGTTCAGGGTTCTGTGAGAACAGAACCAAATATGAGATCCGATCCAAACATGAGTGCCAACCAGAACCTCTGCTGTTCCCGTTCTCATGGGGGTTCTGATTGGTGGTGGTGTGAGTGGACCCTGCTCTGCTGGGTTCTTGGGTGTCCACAGAGTCCAGTGAGGGGAACCACGGTTCCCGTGTGGTTCTGTTCTTTGGTTCCTTCTGAGTTTGTCGTTCTAGTCGGTCCACATTTGTGTTTTGGTGCTGAGCCGTCCAGAACCACAGAGCGGGCTGCTGGGCTACATCACAGAGCTCACAGAGGTCTGAGACCCGTCCAGAACCTCCTTCGTCCATCCAGCTCTGTGGGGAGAAGTGGATCAGTACGGTGGCCCTGAAGGTCAAATCGCTCCAAACGTGTTAAAGATCAAAACGACAAACAAACAACAACAACACAACAGGGGGGTATTCCAGGAAGCATGTTTAAACTAGCCTGACTTTAAGCCTGAACTCTGGCTGATATCCGCCTGAACTTGCTTACTCTGGGTATGTCGGTTCCAAAAGACTGGATATGAGTTGGCGTAATTACGCTCGACTTGGTAACCCTGGGTTAATGCACGTGCATGTCAAGTACATAAAGACATTCTCAATGGATCGCCGATTTCCGGAGTCACCATGGAAACGCGTGGAGAATAAAAGAGAGCGCGACACTTCAGTGAGACAGAGTCTGAGATTAATGACGGCGTATGAAGATTATACGTCCATCAAAAAAGTAATACGGCTGAATCATCAGCAAAAGAAAGAGTTTCCGCTTGGAGAAAAAGAACGGACAAAGTAACTTATCAAAATTTACCAACTTAAATGAATTCGTTCTATTGGTAACAAATAATTGAGTTAAATTTATTCAACCTAATTTCTTACATCTAAAAAACTCAACACTTGTTAATACAACTCAAATTTACATATTTATTTAACTAAATGTGATATTATTCCAATTCAAGTAATATTTTTTCCATCTTAATGAATTATATTTCTTGAACTTTCATATGTCTAAGTTTGAGCTGGCAGATCCTCATTTTTATAACAATAAAAAGAACAAAACAATGTGTACTCAGCACAAACATTCATTTAGGAATTTTTCGACATTATCTTCATACAATAAGTCTGTAGGGCTGCTATATAAACTCATCATTCTCTCTCTTCCTCTCCCTCATGGTGAAGAGACTTAAGCACAGTAGGTCAAAATAACTCGGCAAAACACGGCAAAACACAGTTAAACAGCTAAACAACTAAACACATTTGGTCAAAAACCCCCACTTAAACCCAAATCCGTCCAGACAGGCAAAGGGAATGGTATCCCACAATCCCTTGCGGTGCCGATCTAACAGCAGCACCAAAGTTACACCTACTTATTTGAATTAATTTGAATGAAAGCAAAATAAATGTCTGATAACTACGTGTTATTTTTAAACTGACTTAACAAACAAATGATTTACCTTAACTGAAGCAAATAATTAAGTTAGATCAAAGTAAAAAGTTTATTTTTCCAACATCCATACGTGGTCTTATCACCCTCTCATGGTGGAAAAAGTATTATCTGAGCTTTTCATCCACTAAATCATCTTCAAATGGACACGCCATGCTGCTTCTTGAAAACAAACTAACCTTCAACGAAACCTGCTCCAGACCAGGTTATGTTCAGAGCATGAGTTGCTATGGTAACTTGACCTACCCTGAAACATACCTCCATTTCTGGAACCGAAAGCTAAGGTTATCAACCTCCTTAACCTCAAACTTCCCGTGGGAGCTAGTATGACCTGGGGGTATTCCAGAAAGCAGGTTATGCTAGCTCCCACCTCCAAAAACCTCCAAGCCCACCCCCCCCCAAAAAAAAAAACCTTTGAGAAACATATCAGAGGGATTTGATTATTTAAAAACCTGCTATTGTGAAATTCATGTTTAGGTCTCATCAAACATAAAAAACTAAATTACAGAACTCATCACTGGGATTACTCCAAAGATAATTGGCATTTTTCTAATTTTGTGCAACACCAACATTAAAAATCCTTCAAAATCCTCAATAGTTTTATAAACAAATGATCTATAGTTTATTTATGGTCTAAAAAAGTGCAGCTGTTTTCCAGCCTGCAATACCTGCTTTCTTTATTTATAAGTAACTATCGGTAACTAGACAACCGTAAAAATAAATGTATATGAAAAATACAGACAAGTATTAAAAATGTCCACAATATTTAGTAAAGAATGACGTTATTAGAATGAGCTGAGTAATTTAAGCCACTCGAAGATCCAGGTGTTGCGCAATGGTCTCCATGCGACTTTTCACCTCGCAACCTTTGGCCACTACCCCTCCCCTTCTCCTCCTCACAGACACACACGCCTCTTTCTCAAAGGCAGAAACGCCGATTCGCAAGTTTCAGGCCGTTCCACACTCTCCATATACATTGTGCATCCATGCATTGTTACTGAGATAAGCATTTTTAAAGCAAAATGAAATATATTGAATAATACAATGGCTAATTTAAAATCAGTGTGCAGGTCTTTCACAATTTCATGATCTTTTTATATATTTATGAGAGATTTATTGGTTGATTGTGTATTTGCATGAGGTCATATTTATTTATTGAATTAAATATTTATTTATTTAATTATGAACAGTATAGGACTCCATACTACCCGTGCCCCATGCAAAGCACAACCCTGGTTTGTCGAAAACGACACTCACATAAGTTAGCAGACAATCATATCTGTCTGTTTATTCTGTACATCCCCAACACCAGCCAAACAGCATTAACTTCACTTCTGCTCACAGCTCCCTCACTTATGGTGAGCGATTTAACACAACCGAGATTCCCCACTTCCCATGAGTCTTAGAAGCTGAAGGCTGGGCTAGCCCCCAGATCGCCACAATATTTTTGATTTGCCATATGAGCAGTGCTATTTTTGGAGCATTCCAGTTAAATAATATTTACCCTTCAAATTATTTTTTTTACATTCTCGCTTTAACTGGGATAGTGATCTTTGTGTCTTTTGTGGAAATGATGTAGAAACTGTGGCAGGGCTCGACATAGCCATTTGTCCGCTGGCCCGGTCCTGTTTTTCGAGCAGTGCGGACCACAAGACTTTACTTTTCACTTGTCCGCTCGGGCCACTAAAATATCTAACGGTTTATATATTCTTCACCTTTTTCAATATAGTAAATTTTGCGAAAACGTGTAGATTTACCTCGTCTTCATAATTTAGTTTTTCTGCTAGTCCTGTGTTCAGACTTCAAGGGTTTCTATGGGAAACCTCTGATCACTTCTCCTTCTCTCCCGCCTGCGAGCGCGCGGCTTTCAGTGCCGAGCACCACGCGGCACGCGCTCACTACTTTTTTTTCCCCAAACTTTATTGAATGTAACAATTCAATACAAAACAATGTTAAACAGCAACAACGAAGGCACAAGCCAGTGGGTTATTATTACATTTGATTATAAATCCGACACCGTCACTGAAGAGAGACTGAAGCATGTCAGAGATGTGGAAGACATGGCAGGAATAGATAGGAATATGGTCAATGGTGCTGCTGTGGAAAGGGTGAGCTGCACCAAGTTCCTGGGGGTGCACATCTCCGACGACCTGTCTTGGAACCAAAACACTGCATCACTCGCCAAGAAAGCCCAACAACGCCTGTACTTCCTCCGCAAACTGAAGAGGGCCAGAGCTCCTCCCCCCATCATGCAGACCTTCTACAGGGGGGCCATCGAGAGCATCCTGACCAGCTGCATCACCGTGTGGTACGGAGCCTGCAATGCGTCCTGCCGGAAAACTCTGCAGCACATTGTGAGAACAGCTGAGAAGATCGTTGGTGTCCCTCTTACTGGCCTCTCGGACATTTACCGCTCCCGCCTCACCCGCAAAGCCACCAGGATTGCAGGGGACCCCTCCCACCCATCCCAGAGACACTTCAACCTGCTGCCATCAGGGAGGAGGCTGCAAAGTCTGCAGGCCAGAACCAGCAGACTCAAGGACAGTTTCCTCCATCAGGCGATAAGGACACTCAACTCCCTCCCTGCCCTCCCCCCTCTGGCCCCTCCACTCCGTCCTACAAGCCCACACTGAAAACTTTCACAACAGTTCAGATCACCACTTTCACCAAAGACTGCCATCACTGATTCATCCACTTACTGTTCTCAGCACTGTTGTCACTTTAAACTGCCACTTAACCACCTCATTGCTCTCTGCACTGTTTAGACTACTGCTATTCTTATTATTACTCTTCTTATTATTGCTGTCTTTTTATCTATTTTTTAAGTCGTTTATTTATTTATTTTTTATATGCTGCTTGCACTGTGGGGTGAGAGGAAAGGAATTTCATCTGTGCTGTATGTCTTTATGGATGCAGTACATTTGACAATAAAGCTGACTTTGACTTTGAAAAAATATGTTAGATGGAGTAATGGGTGGAATTAGTAGTATGGACAGCAAGATATTTAATGAATGCATTGAAGATGAAACTGTATGCACTAAGCTTTAAGCTGAATGTCAAAGAATCAAAGGCAACTCCAAATACCTGAATCTCAGACTCAAATGCAGTAGAATGTTAAACTACTTAATTTTGTTTTTCTTTACAACACTGTAAGCAGTAAGTATTTCTAGTTAGCTGAATGATCTCAGTTAGACCTGCACAATATGAGGAAAACTCGCGATATGCGATATCAGAGATTAAAATTGCGATAACGATATAATTTGCGGTATATAAACAAACAGCAAAATAACCAAATAACCATTCCCAGTTTAAAAATTATACTCCAAATGACCCACGTTGACATAGGTTACAAACATCTAACATAACAGGGCTCCATCTGATTGGTCAAATGCATTCAGGGATTTATTTGATTCGTTAAATGGTTCAAGCTGCCATTAGATTGTTTTAACACATTTAAGGTTTATGATTTATTGCGATATTTGCCGTTAGAAGCACCATGAAAACTTCTGAACTAGTGTTACCTACTACACTGCAGTGCTCTCTTCAAAACATCTGAAACAGACTAGAGCAGATTTAAGTTTGATATGGTCTATTTTCAGTCATTGAAAAGTGTAGAAATAAGTGATGTCACCAGAATGCACCAAATTGCACCATATTAAAAGTTTCCGGGGGGGCATGCCCCCGGACCCCCCTAAAGTTGCAAGCACCTGCGGAGCGGCGGGTCCCGCTATGCGCGGTGTCGGGCCAGTAACTTTCAGGCAGGGCCAGTAAGTTTCAAAAACTACTGGCCCTGTGGGCCAGTGCAAATTTCTGGGCTATGTCAACCCCTGTGTGGAAAATCTTTTCTTTGAATTTTTTCATGAAATGACGATTTATCGTATTTCGGGCAGATACTCGCAGCAGTGTTTTTCAGGTAAATACCCTAGGGCGGTTCAATCAATTAACTCACCTGCTCAGCGTCCTATTTAAGCCAGGTGCGCAGTTGTTCATTCTTCTTACCTTCAGCGCTCATTCTTCGCCGGTCTCCGAGCCCGCAGGTCTCCTTCTCTTTCGGCGTCTTGCTGTGTTTCCCCCCGTCCTTCGGATGGATGATCCCCATTTTTCTGATGTGGGGTTTTCGTTTCGCCGCGTCAGCTCTCCTTTTGCGGCGATCAGCGGGCGGCTGATGGCGCACAGCGCGTTCGTTTCGCCGCGGTCACGTGCATCTGCAGGGGGTGTGCTTTCCGCGATGTTCGGGATGTCCGTGCCCCCCGATCAGGAGCAGTCCGGGTCTTCTCGTCTGCCGTGGTCACCCCAATTCTCTACGGTGAGCATCATGCGGTTCTTTCCCGTGTAGTTTTCTAAGGCTGCGTTTTGCTTCCTGTTTACTTCGGTGACGTCACGCCCCTAAGGACCCTAGGAATTGTAGTTTTGACTCGTGGTCCTTCATGATGCACTTCTGATTCCTTTTCTGCTGTGTAGTTCGGCGTCGTCCGGTTATTTTTTTAGGGGTTGTGGGGTCTCTTCTGTGGTTGTGAAGGCTGGCGGTCCTCGTTTGGACAGGTTTCTCATGCTGGCTGAATTTCTTTGTGGATTTTAGCTTTTTTTTTTCTGTAGCTGTTTTGTTCTTTGGGAGCTGAGTGTGAATCTTGACTGTTTTTAATTCGATGCTGGCTTTATTATTATGGCAGTTCTTCTGTTTATTTTCTTCGTTGTTGTAGCTGCTGGTTAGTCAGAATGTGAATCAGTGTCTCTTGGACCCGTCTCTGCTCTGTGAACATTTTTCCCTGTGATTGGTCTCTCTTATGCAGCGTCTATGGCTCATTTTATTCACTCAGTGATCCTCGTTCGTTGCCCCCGCACCTTCTGCATCTGGTTCTGCTCCGCCTGTTTTTCCCTGCTCTGTGTACCCCAGTGGGTCCTGCCCTGGCTCAGGGACTTGCGTCGGCTGCATTGGTGAGTGTGTTAGTCTCGTCGCGGCCTTGTTTTCTCGGCTGGACAGTTAATTTGTTATTCTCTCTCTGGTTTGGAGGTTTGTGGGGGCTATGTGATGGATTCTTCCAGGGCATCGTTTTCAAAGCCGCCACTGAGGGTGGCCCCTGGGAAGTTTTCAGGTTGACGTGACTTGATCTGGACCTGTTAGCGCCTCGCAGTTCATCTTCTGGGCATCAGCGGCCTGGTTCCCCATGCGCCTTCAGGATTGGTATATATTTTCTTCAGCTCCCTATGCTGTCTCCACGATTTTCCTCCAAAAGCGATATAAGGCTGAGGATGACTGTTATCACTGATGGTCTCACTGTTCTGCCTCTATGCCTCTCAGTGGCGTCTCTTGGCCTTCAGTTGGCGCTCGAAGTATTTGTCGGTTTACCTTTCTGCTGTCGTGGCAGTCCTCATAAAATCGACTGTATTATCTGAAGCCCTGTCCTGGATATTTGTAGGCGATGGGTGCCCTTCATTTTGCATGTTATTGATGATTTCTTGGTGGCCAACTTTCCTCTGTATCCCTGGTCTTTTGAATCTCTGTGGAAAAATCTTTATTTTCAAATCTGGGTTTCCACGTTGTCTATAATGTATGGTTCTCCACCCATCCGGATTTATTTTTCTTCTATGGATTTGGGTGGTTCATTGATGCTTGTCTCTCCCCATTATGTCATCTCTAGCTTTTTTGCAGCATGTCGTTTATTCAAATTTTGGTTGAATATGATTTGTCAATGATTGGGCCACCTGACATTTGCTGTAGCTTTGGTCCCATGGTCATCCGTTCATCTTGTGTTCTTGTTCTGGGTAGTTCGATCCTGGGCCCCGTGTTCCTGTTCTGGATTTTCGTGTTTTGCGTTTGATCTTTCCCTCTCTAGGCCTGGAGTGGTTTTGTTATGATGACTGACGTGTCTTCAGGCTCCCTCCACTTGTTCTTCTGAGTCTGCGCCTACTGGTTTGGGGGAAAAGGATTTAAGAAGAGTGGTTTGTGTTTGTCCGGCCGCCAGAATCCACAGCTCTGATGGTTTTAAGGGGTCGTCCGGTTATTTAATCCTTGGAGATTATATTAAGGCTGTTTCAATATTGAATGATAGTATTGTGTCATCGGTTGACTTGGTTAATGTTTAAATAACACCTTGAGCAACTTCTACCCTGACCGTAGGAAATATATCACTTGCGCTCTCAAGCTTAGTTCAAGAGTTAAATCTTGTCCACAAGTCAGTCTTCTATCTGCCTTGCTTAAGCAGATGACACTCTGCTAGATGCATTCCCATTTAGAGGCTTGTTATACTCCGCCTCTAAATGCTTAAGGTTCAGTCTAGCAAAAATACTATCAAAACCTATGATCCCTCATGGCTCTCAAGTTCTCTTTTGCAGTATTCAGACGCCCTTGGCTAATTAAAATTTTAGTAGTCTGTACTTTGTTGTCCACCAATTTGAGAACCACTAATATCAAATACAAAGCATCAAATCCAGCCGAGCTGTAATCCTTTGCTACGTGGGATGTTGACCTTCATCATCTACAAATCACCTTGGCTACTCTTCCCATCACCTACTCCTTGATGGCCTCCTGAAGGTGCGTCCCTCTGAAACTGTCAAAGGTTACTTTTCTCATCATTGGAGTATATAAAAATTGGTGTTAAGATTTCGTGCAGGTTATATATTCCACTATCATTTCACTGTTGGAATTTGTAATTATGGTGGTTTCTAGGGTGCGATAAATCCACAATGGGTCTTTACCTTATCTATCTACTAAATTTCACTTTCTCAGATTTGTTCTTTTAAAAGCACTGTTATTTAATTTATCTCAATCATTTTGAAACTGATCAGTTTCTGGGTTATTTATATATTCTTGTCAAGACTAATACTGCTTTGTTTTTATCCATGCATCGCATCCTGAGGCTGGGAACCCCTACGCCCCGATCAGCTTCTCCGTTTCCAGGAAATTATGTCACCCATGCATTCCTTGATCTGGTGCTGCAACGATGACTGCTCGACGTACCTATTGCTGCCCTGAAAGTGACGGGGCGTTGGACCTCCTCTGCATTCCAATGAGACTTCTGACTGAATTACTTAATCAATGTCAACCGCAGAATGAATGTAAATTCTTCGATTATAGATGTTAAAAGAAAATTATAGCCAGGTGGAAGCCTCAAAAATTAGGTTGCTCTAAGTTGTATCATAGTATGCGCGGAGCTCGAATCTGGTTCTTAAGCTCATTGTTTGTAGTATGCCAATGAAGCATAGTAATACTGGGCGTTGAGCTCGTTCTTAATATTGGGATGGAACCTCATTTATATGGATGTTCCTTGAGTGCTTATAATTTGTATGCTAAATAGAGAAAATTATGGCTATTAAGCTCGTTCGTGGTACTGTCATTGGGAGCTTCGAAATAATGGATGTTTCTTAAGCGCGTGTATATATTGTTGCCAAAATGGAAGAGTTTATGGCCATCAAACTTGTTCTTAGTTTAATAGAAGTTTGAATAATGGCTGTTAAGCATGTCATACGCCATCGGAAGCTTTGGATTGGATGTTAAGTTAGTGTATCATACGGGTTGTTTGGCGGTTTAAATTATAGTTCTGCACAGCGTTTTGCGGAAGTGAGCTTACTCATACGTATCAGGTATGAGTAATTTTATGTTGGCTCCCCTTTTATTTCTTTCCCTTTCTCTTTCAGATAGTATGTTCCTCTAGTGGTTTCCACGAACGGGAGCGACCCTACGGTCAATGGTGCCGGGTCACACATAGCAGATCCACTAGATAGCATGTCCCCTTCGTGGCGCTGTACTCAAATGGGGCGGCCCAACGGTCAATGGTGTCGGGTCACACATAGCAGATCCACTAGATAGCATGTTCCCTTCGTGGCGCTGTACTCGAATGAGGGCGGCCCAACGGTCAATGGTGCCGGGTCACACATAGCAAATCCACTAGATAGCATGTTCCCTTCGTGGCGCTGTACTCGAACGGGGGCGGCCCAACGGTCAATGGTGCCGGGTCACACATAGTAGATCCACTAGTTAGCATGTTCCCTTCGTGGCGCTGTACTCGAACGGGGGCGGCCCAAACGGTCAATGGTGCCGGGTAACACATAGCAGATCGACTAGATAGCATGTTCCCTTCGTGGCGCTGTACTCGAACGGGGGCGGCCCAAACGGTCAATGGTCACACATAGCAGTCATACTGGGAAATGAAATGAAAATGGAATGCTGCCGAAAACACACCCCATTTTATTACACACTGATTATACATTCACATTTTCTCTTCTTCTGGATGATTTTAGTGTTGGGGGTTTTGTTACCCGAAAGTTTTATGAAAATTTCTCATGGAATTGAACGGAGCCAAATGAAGATATGTGAATGCCAACTTAAAGAATGTGGAAAAATGTCAAATAAATATTTCTTACTGCAAGAGTTGTCGGACTGAAATGACGATTTATCGTATTTCGGGCAGATACTCGCAACAGTGTTTTTCAGGTAAATACCCTAGGGCGGTTCAATCAATTAACTCACCTGCTCAGCGTCCTATTTAAGCCAGGTGCGCAGTTGTTCATTCTCTTTCTTACCTTCAGCGCTCATTCTTCGCCCCACCCTCCTCCCTGGCTTCCACCTGTGGGCTCCGTAAAGGGGGGTTTTGTTACCCGAAAGTTTTATGGAAATTTCTCATGGAATTTAACGGAGCCTTATGCCAAACGAAAATATGTGAATGCCAACTTAAAGAATGTGGAAAAATGTCAAATATTTCTTACTGCAAGAGTTGTCTGACTGAAAAAGAGTTTTGGTCAAAGAGGTTCCAGCAGCAGAACCTCTTTGATCTTTTCTGGTTTTGTCTCCTGTTGAGGAGCAGGAAGTGAGAAGGAGAACCTCCAGAGACCCTCCACCTCCCCTGTGCTCTCGTTGACCTAAGACCTCTAAATACGTTCTCCCGTTTTCCAGCGGTTCTGCAGTAGAGATGATCTCCTCGGTGAGTAAAGACGACTGTCTGCGTATTCGGGTTCTTCTAGAACGTTTCTGGGTGGCATCAGACCTCCTGACTGTTCTGTCTTTCACACTCAGCCCACTAGGGGGCAGCATCATCCGACCTCTGCATGACTTCATTTTGACCTCTGCATGACCTCTATGTAACCTCTGTGTAATCTCATTGTGAGATCATTTTGAACTCATTGTGACCTCTGTGTAACCTCATTGTGACCTTTGCGTTACCTATGCGTGACCTCATTGTGACCTCTGTGTAACCTCATTGTGACCTCTGCGTGACCTTTGTTTAACCTCATTGTGACCTCTGTGCAACCTCATTGTGACCTCATTGTTACCTCATTGAGACCTCATTGTGACCTCATTGTGATCTCATTGTGACCTCCTCCCCTCACTGTAACAGAATCTCTGTTTCAGATGATGGATGAAGAATCCACCAGCCTTCTTTGAATATTTTCATGAAAAAGAGTTTTGGTCTTCTTTTCATAATTGGTTCAAATCCAAAAATATCATCATTAGCCCTTTAAATTGGAATACAATTAAAATTCAATTACAGTTAATTGACAAAAATCTGGACTTTCTGATTAATGCACTGATTGTAATTTCAAAGCATTTTATTAATTCTTGTAAATTCTTAAAGGTGAAACCTCACATTAATGGATTACTCAACCGTCTCAACCTAATTTCTAAATCTTTACATTACATGAATCATAAGAACGCCCAGACATTGTGTAATTTATTTGATCTATTTATACTATTGCTATAGACCCTTACATTTATTGATTATTTTTTAAGTTATATTTGTTTTCATATTTGTTTTTTTTTATCTACCTTTATCTCAGAATTGATATTGTTGTCATTGACAGACATGCCGTGGTTGTTTGTTGAATATTTGCTTCAATTAAAAAAAAACAAAAAAATTTTTTGGGGTGCTCGCGGGCGCACTGCACAGGGTTGGTGACCCCTGCTTTAGATGATTCTCTGAGGTCCATGTCGTCTCTTTAGCTGCTGCATCTCTTCCAGAACATTTTCTCCTTCCATCAGACGTTCTGTGGTTCTGTTCAGAACCGGCACTCTGGGAACCGCCTCCTTAGAGAGGAACTTTAGTGGTTTAGCTCGACTCTGGGGGGGGGGGGGGGGTCAGTGATGGTCCTCTGGATAGAGTCTGAAGTCTCCCCACATAGAACCAGACTGAACCAAACTGAACCAGGCTGAACCTGACTCAAACAGACTGAACCGAACTGAGTCAGACTGAACCAGACTGAACCAGGCTGAACCTGACTGAACCAGACGGAGCCAGACTGAACCTGACTGAACCGAACTGAGTCAGACTGAACCAGACTGAACCAGGCTGAACCAGACTGAACCAGGCTGAACCTGACTCAACCAGACTGAGTCAGACTGAACCAGGCTGAACCTGACTCAACCAGGCTTAACCTGACTCAACCAGGCTGAACCTGACTCAACCAGACTGGACCAGGCTGAACCTGACTGAACCAGGCTGAACCAGACTGAGCCAGACTGAACCAGACTGAGCCAGGCTGAGCCAGCTGCAGGACATGTGTGGAACCTGCAGCTGCTTTGATGATCAGTCGGTGAAACTGTTTCAAACATTCATGTCCCTCAGAATTTAGGCAGATTCTATAGTTTTCTAATCTTCAGAAATCTGGTTTTTGTGGCTTTTAGCAGCTGGAACCCAGTTTATGTCCAAAAGAATCAAGTCAGCCGTGGAACCGGAAACTGGGTTCTATTCGTGGAACAGAATCGTGTAAATGTTTTAATGATCTTGTTTTAGGTCTGTAGGAACCGGTGCTCGCGGGCGCACGGGCACAGGGTTGGTGACCCCTGGTCTAACATTTTCCTGTTGTCAGGAGTCTGGAGCGGTCCTGAAAGTCATCCTGCATTTAGTGGCAAAAGCAGCAAATCTGTCATGAATGAATCCAGAAAAGACAAAACCCTAGACTTAAATATCCGTAACATGAACATGTGTTAGGATTCTGAAGGTTCTCCTCAAGCTTCAAGATGGCATTTTATGCACAAACAGTCCAAATTTTTGAGACTGGGGGGCAAATAAACATTGAATATTTTTGTAATAACTGAGCGAACGGTGTGGCTACTGCTCTTTTCCGAGTGTCGGATCCTGAGGTTCATCCAGACTAACTTTGGTGCTTGGACCATAAAATTGTCGGTTTGTGAGAAACGTCGGCTGAAGCGGCTCTGCTGGAGTCCTGCACGGTCAGAGTCAGGAGTTTGGTATTTTCAGAGGTTCTCGGGCTCCTGCTTCTGTGATTCCTGTGACGTTCATGGATCAGAACCAGTGTGGTGGGGGGGTCTTGTTGTTGGTGTTCTGGTTCTCCTCCTTCAGGTTGAACATTTCCGTCTCTGTGTTCTCTGTTCCACCAGATAAAGGCGCCACGCTCCTCTTCCTCCTGCTGTGGGCCTTGTGCCACTGTGAGGAGCAGATGTCCACGACCGCGGGGGCTCCTCAACCTCCTCATCACCAAAGGTACAGAAGAACGGCCCCCCCAAATGAGTAGATAACAGAAAGAAAGGCATCATGATGAACCTGAAACCTAGGAGGAGGAGGAGGAGGAGGAGGTGGGTTAGGCTTCAAACGAAGGCCAGACGAGGACTTGTGTGACCGTTTCCACAAGATTGATTAAAAGATGGAAGGAGAACTTTGGAGAACACAGAGGAGGTGGAGCTTATGGAGCAGGAGGTCTGTGTACAGGAAACAGGGGGAGGTCCTACAGCGCCCCCTGCTGGACGTGGTGAAGTATCCAGAGAAACCAGTCAGTCATGTGATCATACATGTAGAGCATGTGTTCATACGTGTGGAGCGTGTGTTCATACGTGTGGAAACAGTGACCGTCTGGATCTTTCCAAAGAGCTGCATTTAGGGGGGGGGGGTCTCTGTCCCGTCTCTCTGCAGCCTGTCTGTTTGCTCTGCTGTTCGGGGGGGTCTGGTCCATCACTGGAAAGGAGTGCCTGCCTGGGGGGAAACTGTTTGGCATCATCATCCTCTTCATCTGCTCTGTGCTGGGGGGCAAGCTGGTGGGAATGGCAATGGTCTCCATGCGACTTTTCACTTTCTGCAACCTTGGCCACTACCTCCCCCCTTTCCTTCTCACAGACACACACAACACTGTCCTTTTCTCAAAGGCAGAAACTGATTCGCAAGTTTCAGGTCAGTTCCATACTCTGCCATATTTCAAGATAGCAGAACTAAAGTGCATCAATTACCAATAGTAAGCACTAAATCACCACCTCACTTTCCAGGCTGCACTAAGTTGCTACCAAGTCTTGATTCACTATCTTCTTACTTAGAAGCAGCTCCACTGCACATGTCCGAATCTGCTACCCTATGGGGTCCTATACTGTTCATAATTAAATAAATAAATATTTAACTAATAAATAAATATGACCTATGTATATACACACAATCAACCAATAAATCTCTCATAAATATATAAAAGATCATGAAATGTGAAAAACCAGCACACTGATTTTAAATTAGCCATTGTATTATTCCAATATATTTCATTTTGCTTTAAACATGTTCATTATTTTAAAACAGCATTTTAAAAATATTCATTTTAATCATGTTGAATTTTATTAATTCTCTTTTTTTTTTAGAAGCTCATTTCAAAATCAATATTTTCCAAAGTAGCTTTTGTTTTATTTCATGTTGCTGTTTTTCACAATGCCGTATTTATTTCATGAAGAGCTTTTTCAGCAGAATGGGTCTTTCTGTCAATCAGTGAAAGTGGGCGGGGTCTAAACGCTCATTGGCTCATCCATGGAAATCGACTCATATTCCTCGATACTGGCTCAGCGTGCCAGTCAGAGATGATATATTTCAGCAATATCCGCGCGGCTTTGCTGACATTAGAGATCAAATAGAGACAAACTATCTGTCTGCTGCAGAAGATGCAAACATCGACAACTCTGTTTTTGTAGTTTGAGGGTTTGTGTGGACCAAACCACAAAGGAGCTCCGTCAGTCTACATCTTTTCAGTCCCCCGGGTTGAAACATCACTCTTCATTCCCCACGCTCATTCACTAGAGCTCACATCATCGCAGTTTGCGTCGGCTCGCACGAGGCGAGCTGGCGGATCGACAGAGAGTGAGACCAGGCAGCTGTGCAAAGCGGAACAAGTCTGCTCGGGCCCCCTGAACCTTATGATATTTTTCTTTTTTCACTGAGACAATGATTATAACCAGGTCCTCTGGTTTTATTTTTTCCCTCTCAGAGAAAAAATAAGTTGAACCTTTCCCCATGGCGACGCTGACATCTTAACACTCTCATATGCCATTGTGCATCCATGCATTGTTACTGAGATTAGCACAGCACCGCCTCCATGTGGCTATAAGGCTAAAACATTAGGCTTAGGTTCTCCCACACGCTGCATGGTGCTCAAGGAAACTCCAGTTCATAGAAGCTTAGTGAACCCCAAACAACCACCCAGCCAAACTTTGACCACTACTATAATGCTCATGAGAAGATGAAATTGCCAACTCCCACCACAAAATCACCTGAATTTTGCAATAATTACCAAAGCCACTTTATCCGCAAATTTAGAACCAAAACTGCCCACTTTTTGTAACACTGTGGATGTGTTGAGGCGCATACTCCCCAGGCTGAGGCGTGCCTTGGCGCCATCACGCTTAATGAAGCATTTCGGGACGATATAGTCAGGGGACTTAGGTGCTGCTGCTCATGGTTCAGTAAAGGAGTAGCCAATCGAAAAGTGTCTCCGCTTTGTCTAGTTTGATTGACAGACAGACTCCATTCTCTGAAAAGCCTCTTTCATGAAATAAATCATGAATTAAAAAACAGTTACTTGGAAAATATTGATTTTGAAATCCCAGCTTCTGAAAAAGACGCCAAATCATAATATTATATTCCACATGATTAAAATGAATATTTTAAAATGTTGTTTTAAAAATAATGAACATAAGCTTTTAAAGCAAAATGAAATATATTGAATATACAATGGCTAATTTAAAAAGCAGTGTGCAGGTTTTTCAGAATTTCATGGTCTTTCTATATATTTATGAGAGATTTATTGGTTGATTGTGTATTTGCATAAGGTCAGTGTTTTATTTATTGAATTAAATATTTATTTATTTTAAATATGAACAGTATAGACTCCATACTACCCAGCACCATGCAAAGCACAACTCCGGGTTTGTCGAAAACTTATTAATTACATAAGTTAGCATTAATCATATCTGTCTGTTTATTTTGTACATCCCTCAACACCAGCCAAACAGAATTAACTTCACTTTGCTCATGCCTTCACTTATGGTGAGCTTTATTTAACACAACCGAGATTCCCTCACTTCCTATGAGCGCCTTAGAAGGTTGGAAGGCTGGGCTAACCCCAGATCGCCACAATATTTTTTGATTTGCTATATGAGTGTTATTTTTTGGAGCATTCCAGTTAAATAATATTTACCCTTGAAATGATTTTTTACATTCTTTAACTGATAGTGATCTTGTGTCTTTTGTAGAAAACTAGGAACATCTTTTTCGTACCAGCGAAATAACGACGCATCGATTTCGGGCAGATACTTCCGCAGCAGTTTTCGCAGGTAACAATTTAGGCTGTTCAATCAATTAATCCCACCTGCTCAATATCTTATTTAAGCTTTCAGGTGCGCAGTTGTTCATTCTTTCTACCACGCCATTCTTCGCCGGGTCTCCGAGCCCGCTGGTCTCCTTCTTCTTGAGGCCTGGTTGTTTCCGCCCTCGGATGGATGATCCCCATTTTCTGATGGGTTTGCTTGCCAGCTCTTTATGGCGATCAGCGGGCGCAGATCAAGACAGCGCCAAGCCACGCTGCCGCGGCATCTGCAGGTGTGTTTTCCGCGATGTTCGATGTCCGTGTTCTCGATCAGGAGAGCAGTCCAGGCTCCTCGCCCGTCGCGGGTCACCCCAATTATCTACGGTGAGCGCCTGGCGCGTTCTTTCCTCGTAGTTTTGCTGCTTTTGTTTCCTGTTTACTGTGACGCTACCGCCCCTATGACCCTGGAATTGTGGTGTTTCACTGCGGTCCTTCATGATGCACTTCTGATTCCTTTTCATGTAGTTCGCCGTCCGTTATTGTTTCAGGGGTTGTGGGGTCTCTTCAGGTTGTGAAGGCTGGCGGTCCTCGTTTGGACAGGTTTCTCATGCTGGCTGAATTTCTTTGTGGATTTTAGCTTTTTTTTTTCTGTAGCTGTTTTGTTCTTTGGGAGCTGAGTGTGAATTTCTACACTGCTTTTTTTTAATTCGATGCTGGCTTTATTATTATGGCAGTTCTGTTTATTTTCTTTCGTTGTTGCAGCTGCTGGTTAGTCAGAATGTGAATCAGTGTCTTTGGACCCGCTTCTGCTCTGTGGACATGTTTCCTCATGATTGGTCTCCCTCTTATGCAGCCGCCTATGGCTCATTTTTATTCACCAGTGATCCTCGCTCGTTGCCCCCCAAGACCTTCTGCATCTGTCTCTTGCTCACTTGTTTTTCCCTGCTCTGTGTACACCCCAGTGGGTCCTGCCCTGGCTCAGGGGACTTAAGGCCGGCCGTGATTGGGTGAGTGCAGGTGTTAGTCTCGTCGCGGGCCTTGTTTTCTCGGCTGGACAGTTACTTTATTATTCTCTCTCTGGTTTGGAGGTCAGGGGCTATGTGATGGATTCTTCCAGGCATCGCTTAAAGCCGCCATTGAGGGTGGCCCTGGGAAGTTTTCAGGTTGACGTGACTCTGGATTCACCTGTTAGCGCCTCGCAGTTCATCTTCTGGGCATCAGTGGCCTGGTTCCCCATGCGCCTTCAGGATTGGTATATATTTTCTTCAGTTCCCCATGCTGTCTCCACGATTTTCCTCCCAAAGCCATATAAGGCTGAGGATGACTGTCACTGATGGTCTCAATTGTTCTGCTCTATGCCTCCAGTGGCGTCTCTTGACCTTCGCTGGCGCTTCGAAGTATTTGTCGGTTTACTCTTCAGCTGTCGCTTCAGTCCTCATGTAAAATCGACTGTATTATCTTAAGCCCTGTCCTGATATTTGTAGCTTATGGGTGCCCTTCATTTTGCATGTTATTGATGATTTCTTGGTACAATCCTCTGTATCCCTGGTCTTTTGAATCTCTGTGGGAAAATCTTTTATTTTCAAATCTGGGTTTCATCGCTGTCTATAATGTATGGTTCTCTACCCATCCAGATTTATTTTTCTTCTATGGATTTGGGTGGTTCATTGGATGCTTGTCAATTCTCATTATGTCATTCTAGCTTTTGTGCAGCATGTCGTTTATTCAAATTCTTGGTTGAATATGATTTGTCAATGATTGGGCCATCTTGACATTTGCTGTAGCTTTGGTCCCATGGTCATCCCTGCTCATATTGGTGTTCTTGTTCTGGGTAGTTCGGATCCTGGCCCCGTGTTCCTGTTCTGGATTTTCGTGTTTTGCGTTTGATCTTTCCTCTAGGCCCGGGAGTGGTTTTTGTTAAGTGATGACTGACGGTTCTTCAGGCTCCTCCACTTGCCTTTTCTTCTGAGTCTGTCACTGGTTTGGGGAAAAGGATGCGAAGAAGAGCGGTTTCAGGTTGTCCCGCCGCCAGAATCCACAGCTCTGATGGTTTAAGGGTCAGTCTGCGATGGTAATCTTTGGAGATTATATTACGTTGTTTCAATATTGAATGATAGGCTGTGTCATCGGTTGACTTGGTTAATGTTTCAATAACACCTTGAGTAACTTACCCTGACCGAAATATATCACTTGCGCCTTCTCTGCTTAGTCTAAGAGTTAAATCTTGTGTCCACAAGTCAGTCTTCTATCAGCTTTTGCTTAAGCAGATGACACTCTGTTAGATGCATTCCATTTATAGAGTGCTTGTTATAATTCGCCTAAATGCTTAAGGTTCAGTCTTAGCAAAATACTATCGGGAAATCATGATCCTCATGGTTTCAAGTTCTCTTTGCAGTATTCAGGACGCCTTGACTAATTAAAATTTTTAGTAGTCTGTACTTTTGTTGTCCACCAATTTGAGAACCACTAATATCAAATACAGCATCAAATCCAGCCGAGCTGTAATCCTTTTGCTACGTGGGATGTTGACCTTCTCGTCTACAACTCCTTGGCTACTTCTTCCCATCACCCACTCTTGATGGCCTCCTGAAGGTGCGTGTCCTGAAAAACTGTCAAAGGTTACTTTTCTCATCATTAGAGTATATATAAAAATTGGTGTTAAGATTTCTCGTGCAGGTTATATATTTCACTATCATTTCACTGTTGGAATTTGTATTTATGGTGGTTTCTAGAGTGCCATAAATCCACAATGGGTCTTTTACCTAACTATCTAATACTAAATTTCAATTTTCTCAGATTTGTTTTTAAAAGCTATACTGTTATTTAATTTATTCCTCAATCATTTTGAAACCGATCAGTTTCTGGGTTATTTATATATTCTTGTCAAGACCAATACTGCTTTGTTTTTATCTCTGCGCGAGCTATCCTGAGCTCATAACCCTTGACGCCTCGATCAGCTTCAGTTTCAGGCAAATGATGTCACCCATGCATTCCTTGATCTGGTGCTGCAACGATGACTGCTCGACGTACCTATTGCTGCAGTAATGGAAAGTATTTCGGGCGTTGGACCTCTGCATTCCAATGACACCTCTGACTGAATTAATTAATCAATGTCAACCGCGAGAATGAATAAATTCTTCGATTATAGATGTTAAAAAGAAAATTATAGCCAGGTGGAAGCTCAAAATTAGGTTCTAAGTTGTATCATAGTATGCGCTGGAGCTCGAATCCGGGTTCTTAAGCTCATTGTTTTGTAGATGCCAATGAAGCATAGTAATAATGGGCGTTGAACTGTTCTTAATATTGGGATGAACCCCAATTATATAGATGTTCCTGAGCTGCTTTATAATTTGTGTATGCCAAATGAGAAAAATTATGGCTATTAAGCTCGTTTGTGGTAATTGTCGCCGGGAGCTTCAAATAATGGATGTTACTTTGCCGCTGCGGTATATATTGTTGCCAAATGGAAGAGTTTAGGGCCATCAAACTTGTTCTTAGTTTAATAGAAGTTTGAATAATGGCTGTTACGCATGTCATAATGCTTCATCGAAGCTTTGGATTGATGTTAAGTTAGTGTATCATACGGTTGTCAAGTGTTTAAATTATAGTTCTGCACAGCGCTTATGGAAGTGAGCTTACTCTCATACGTGATTGGTATGAGTAATTTTTATGTTGGCCTCTTTATTTCTTTCCTTTCTTTCAGATAGTATATGTTCCTCTAGTGGTTTCCCAGGAACGAGCTTAATTCTACGGTCAATGGTGCCGGGTCACATAGCAGATCCACTAGATAGCATGTCCCCGGCACTGCACTCGAACGGGGGCGGCCCAACGGTCAATGGTGCCGGGTCACACATAGCAAATCCATTGAGCAGCATGTTCCCTTCGCGGGCGCCACCGAACGGGGCAGCTCAACGTCAATGGTGCTGGTCACAATATAGATCCACCATAACATGTTCTTCGTGGTGCTGTACTTAACAGGCGCCCAACGGTCAATGCCGGTGCCGGTCACACATGAAAGTTAAGATCGAATTAGATAGTGCTGTTCCCTTCCGAGGCGCTTGTACTAACGGGGCGGCCTAAACGGTCAATGGTGCTGGTCACACATAGCAGTCATATTCGGGAAAATGAAATGAAAATGGAATGCTGCCGAAACACACACCCCATTTTATTACACACTGATTATACATTCAAATTTTTCTTCTTCTGGATGATTTTAGTGTTGGGGGTTTTGTTATTCAAAGTTTTATGGAAATTTCATGGAATTGAACGAAGCCTTATGCCAAACGAAGATATGTGAATGCTAACTTAAAGAATGTGGAAAAATGTCAAATATTATATTTTAATATTCAATATTTCTACTGCAGAGTTGTCTGACTGAAAATGACGATTTATCGATTTCAAAGAGAGATATCAGCAGTGTTTTTCAGGTAAAATACCTAGGCGTTCAATCAATTAACCCACCTGCTCAGCGTCCTATTTAAGCCAGGTGCTTAGTTGTTCATTCTTTCTACCTTTCAGCCATTCTTCGCCCCCACCTCCCCAGCTTCCACCTGTGGCCCCGTGTAAAGGGGGGGCTTTTGAGCCACCAAAGTTTTTATGGAAATTTCATGGAATTGAACGGAGCCTTATGCCAAACGGTAACATGTGGAATGCCAACTTTAAAGAATGTGGAAAATGTCACTATTTCTTACTGCAAGAGTTGTCTGACTGAAAGAGCTAACAAAGAGGTTCCAGCAGCAGAACCTCTTTTGATCTTTCTTGCCTTTGTCCCTGTTGAGGAGCAGGAAGTGGAAGGAGAACCTCCAGAGACCCTCCACCTCCTCTATGCTCTCGTTGACCTTTAACCTCTAAGTAAGCGGCTCTGCAGTAGAGATGATCTCCTCGGTGAGTAAAGACGACTGTCTGCCGACTGGGTTCTTTCTAGAACGTTTCTGGGTGGCATCAGACCTCCTGACTGTTCTGTTCACACTCAGCCCACTAAGGGGCAGCATCATCCCAAATCTCTGGCAAGACTTCATTGTGACCCTCTGCATGACCCTATGTGACCTCTGTAACCCTCATTGTAACCTCATTGTGACCTTTGCGTTACCTATGCGTGACCTCATTGTGACCTCTGTGTAACCTCATTGTGACCTCTGCGTGACCTTTGTTTAACCTCATTGTGACCTCTATGCAACCTCATTGTGACCTCATTGTTACCTCATTGAGACCCTTACGACCTCTATGTTGACCTCATTAGACCTCCCTCCTCACTGTAACAGAATCTCTGTTTCAGATGATGGATGAAGAATCCACCAGCCTTCTTTGAATATTTTCATGAAAAAGAGTTTTGGTCTTCTTTTCATAATTGGTTCAAATCCAAAAATATCATCATTAGCCCTTTAAATTGGAATACAATTAAAATTCAATTACAGTTAATTGACAAAAATCTGGACTTTCTGATTAATGCAATTGATTGTAATTTCAAAGCATTTATTCATTCTTGTAAATTCTTAAAGGTGAAACCTCACATTAATGGATTACTCAACCGTCTCAACCTAATTTCTAAATCTTTACATTACATGAATCATAAGAACGCCCAGACATTGTGTAATTTATTTGATCTATTTATACTATTGCTATAGACCCTTACATTTATTGATTATTTTGGGTTATATTTGTTTTACATTTGTTTTTTATCTACCTTTATCTCAGGAATTGATATTGTTGTCATTGACAGACATGCCGTGGTTGTTTGTTGAATTTTGTTTTAAATGTAAAAAAAAAAAATTTTGGGTGCTCGCGGGCGCACTGCACAGGGTTGGTGACCCCTGCTTTGGATGATCCTCTGAGGTCCATGTCGTCTCTTTAGATGCTGCATCTCTTCCAGAACATTTTCTCCTTCCATCAGACGTTCTGTGGTTCTGTTCAGAACCGGCACTCTGGGAACCGCCTCCTTAGAGAGGAACTTTAGTGGTTTAGCTCGACTCTGGGGCAGTGATGGTCCTCTGGATAGAGTCTGAAGTCTCCCCACATAGAACCAGACTGAACCAAACTGAACCAGGCTGAACCTGACTCAAACAGACTAAACCAGACTGAACTCAGACTGAACCAGGCTGAACCTGACTGAACCAGACGGAGCCAGACTGAACCTGACTGAACCGAACTGAGTCAGACTGAACCAGACTGAACCAGGCTGAACCAGACTGAACCAGGCTGAACCTGACTCAACCAGACTGAGTCAGACTCGGAACCACAGGCTGAACCTGACTAAACCAGGCTGAACCTGACTGAACCAGGCTGAACCTGACTCAACCAGACTGGACCAGGCTGAACCTGACTCAACCAGGCTGAACCAGACTGAGCCAGACTGAACCAGACTGAGCCAGGCTGAGCCAGCTGCAGGACATGTGGAACCCAGCAGCCGTTTTGATGATCAGTCGGTGAAACTGTTTCAAACATTCATGTCCCTCAGAATTTAGGCAGATTCTCTAGTTTTCTAATCTTCAGAAATCCGTTTTTTTGTGTTTTAGCAGCTGGAACCCAGTTTATGTCCAAAAGAATCAAGTCAGCCGTGGAACCGAAACTGCTCCTATTCGCGGAACAGAATCGGTAAATGTTTTAATGATCTTGTTTTAGGTCTGTAGAACTGTGCTCAAGGGAAGACGGGCACAGGGTTGGTGACCCCTGGTCTAACATTTTCCTGTTGTCAGAGACTGGAGCTGGTCCTGAAAGTCATCCTGCATTTAGTGGCAAAAGCAGCAACTCTGTCATGAATGAATCCAGAAAAGACAAAACCCTAGACCTAAATATCCGTAACATGAACATGTGTTAGGATTCTGAAGGTTCTCCTCAAGCTTCAAGATGGCATTTTATGCACAAACAGTCCAAATTTTTGAGACTGGGGGGCAAATAAACATTGAATATTTTTGTAATAACTGAGTGAACGGTGTGGCTACTGCTCTTTTCCGAGTGTCGGATCCTGAGGTTCATCCAGACTAACTTTGGTGCTTGGACCATAAAATTGTCGGTTTATGAGAAACGTCGGCTGAAGCGGCTCTGCTGGAGTCCTGCACGGTCAGAGTCAGGAGTTTGGTATTTTCAGAGGTTCTCGGGCTCCTGCTTCTGTGATTCCTGTGACGTTCATAGATCAGAACCAGTGTGGTGGGGGGTCTGTTGTTGGTGTTCTGGTTCTCCCTCCAGGCTGAACATTTCGCCTCTGTGTTCTCTGTTCCGGCCTGAGATAAAGGCGCCACGCTCTCATCCTCCTGCTGTGGGCTCAGCCACTGTGAGGAGCAGATGTCCATTTATCAAGGGGGGGCTCCTCAACTCCTCATCACCAAGGTACAGAAGAACGCCTAAAATGAGAGTAGATAACAGAAAGAAGCATCATGATGAACCTGAAACCTAGGGAGGAGGAGGAGGAGGAGGAGGTGCTTAGGCCAAAACGAAGGCCAGACGTGCAGACTGTGTGACCGTTTCCACAAGATTGATTAAAAGATGGAAGGAGAACTTTGGAGAACACAGAGGAGGTGGAGCTTATGGAGCAGGAGGTCTGTGTACAGGAAACAGGGGGAGGTCCTACAGCGCCCCCTGCTGGACGTGGTGAAGCATCCAGAGAAACCAGTCAGTCATGTGATCATACATGTAGAGCATGTGTTCATACGTGTGGAGCGTGTGTTCATACGTGTGGAAACAGTGACCGTCTGGATCTTTCCAAAGAGCTGCATTTAGGGGGGGCTCCTGTCCCCGCCTCTCTGCAGCCCGTCTGTTTAGTTCTGCTGTCTGGGGGTCTGGTCCATCACGGGAAAAGGATACCGCCTGGGGGAAAAACTGCCGGCATCATCATCGTCTTCATCTGCTCTGTGCTGGGGGGCAAGCTGGTGGGAATGATCCAACTGCCAAAACTACCCCCCTTCCCTCCACTGCTTGGTAAAGTCCAGCAAATGACCCCTTTGATGCTGGATGCAGACTGATGGCAGACCGTACCAACTGACTCCAGACGTCTGTGTGTGTGTGTGGTCATGTGTGTGTGTGTATCTGTGCATGTGTGTGTGCAGGCATGCTCCTGGCTGGGCTGCTGTTGCGTAATGTTCCCTACATAACCACGGTGGGCGTGTCTTCATCGACACTCGCTGGTCTGCGGTAGAGGGTTTACCGATCGGTCCCGCTGGTCCTCAAGGACCCAAACCCAAATCTCGGCGGATTGGGCGTGGCTTGATTGTGCTGCGGCGGAGCGACGGCAAAAAATAAACCTCACGGATCAGTGCTGGCATGAAATGTCATGAATATATAATAGCGGACTACGCTTAGGCTGTGCAGCTGCTGGGCTTTATGTACTGAAGCTCCGGAAGGCACCAGGTAGAGACGCCCAACCGGGCTCTGGCTGCGTAACCTGATAGCGCCCGCCCGCCTCTTACTAAGAGCGCTTCAGTCAGTTTCGCTCAAGGCCGCCCACACGCATATTTTAACCTAACAGGACGTAGAAAATATATTTAATATTTAAGTTAAAGCATTACACAAAAGAGGAATGCATGAAAAGATGAGGCTGGAGGAGGACATGAATCTCTTTAATAATATCAATAAAATATTTTTTTTCCAGTGACTGGGACGATATAAATGAATGCATCTCTATTACTGTGCGGACTATAAATTTCGAGCTATGGAAAGTGAAGTGAGTGGGGAGATATACATATATTATGGAGCGTATGGAGGTAACGAGCAATGCTATGGAGCGGCGACGTCAAAATTCAGCGGGCGCGGGCGGGAGTGGGATGAAGAAAATAGTCCCAAGGTGAGGGGTTCTCTAGTCTGCGGCTCTGAGGAACATCGCCTCTGTCCGTCATCCTGACCCAGAGTCGGACTCGGAGGACCCTCAGTAAAGGCCGACCAACTTTACCAGTCCAATGAACATACACTGACCAAAACTATAAACCCAACACTTTTGTATTGTTCTCCTTTTTTATGGTATGAAGTCAAAGATGTGAAACATTTTCCACATACACAAAATAACCAGTTCTCTGAAATAAGTATCTAGAGCTTGTCAAACTAAGCCAAAATGTGCAAGGCGAG
Organism: Oryzias sinensis; assembly: GCA_037389245.1. Taxonomy (NCBI): domain Eukaryota; kingdom Metazoa; phylum Chordata; class Actinopteri; order Beloniformes; family Adrianichthyidae; genus Oryzias; species Oryzias sinensis. The sequence goes on along the minus strand of CM074505.1, from coordinate 3,381,698 downwards.
AGCAACTGTAACAGCCATTAACTTATTTGACCTTCAGGTGTTCACTTGATTAATCTGTATTGTATCGATCCACAACATAGACATCAGAAAACCGCCATCCAATACCCGACGCCACACACGCTAAGTTCAAGCATCTGTCCCTGAACAGTGTGTAAACCGATTCATCCGGTGGAAGAGAACACTCCTCTCCAACGTGCCAGACGCCATCACATGTGAGCATTTGCCCACTCAAGTCGGTTACTTAATTTAAGAACTGAGTGGAGTGCCCGGTGACCTCTACGGAGGACAACGAACATGCAGATGAGCTTCCCTCAGACGGATCGAGTAGCCCATGGTGCTGGTGGGGCTATGGTATGGGCAGGCGATGTTATGGTCGCATTTAAAACAGGTGCATTTCTTATTGATGGCATTTTGAATGCACAGAGATACCGATACGAGATCCTGGGGCCCATTACTGTACATCCAACAACATCCCCTCATGTTGCAGCAGCATGATAATGTACCTGCCCCATGTTGCAAGGGATTCGTACATTACTCTGGAAGCCGAAAATATCCCAGCATTTCTGCATGGCCAATATACTCACCGACATACACCATTGAGCATGTTTGGAATGCTCTGGATCAAGCGTGATACCACAGCCGCGTTCCAGTTCCCGCCAATATCCGGTATAACTTCAAGACAGCCATTGAAGAAGAGTGGACCAACATTCCGTTGGTGTGGCCACACAGACAACCTGATCAACTCTATGGCGAGATGCGGCCGCACTTCATGAGGCAAATGGTGGTCACACCAGATACTGACTGGTTGAGTCTAAGTCCCTTGAATCTCTCTAATAAAAAACAAAAGATTTCATAGTGCCTTAACCAGTGTAAGTGTAGTGGCTGGTTCAAGGCACACCTGTGCATTGAATCAGTGTCTGAATCAGTTATTGGATATGGCACACCCGTGAGGGGTGGGGATGGATTGTCTTGGCAAAGGAAAGAAGTGCTGCCTACTATCACAGATTTAGACAGATTTAGGAACAATATTTCTCGCAGGAATCATTATTTTTTGTGTATGTGGAAAATGTTTCACATCTTGAGTTTATACCATAAAAAATGGGAGCAATAACAAAGGTGTTGCGTTTATATTTTGGGTCAGTGTACATGTGGTGTTTGAGGGACTCACACTGTGTGTTTCTGTGTGTGTGTTTCTGTGTGTGTGTGTGCCTTGAAGGCGGTGTGTGTCCGTGTTGCGGTGGGTCCTTGTACAGTGGAGGCGTCCGTCGTGGCCGTGGTTTCTCACTTCCTGTTGGGTCTTCCATGGATGCGGGCTTCATCCTGGGGTAAATAGAGTGGTTCTGTGGCAGGAACCTGCTCTCACCTGCAGGTTCTGCTGTCTTGCAGCTTGCCTGGCCATGTTCTCAAGTGTTGTGGTTCCATCAATGCTGCTTCTGCAGAGAGAAGGACTGGGAGTGGAGAAGGTAACCTGCAGACCTGCTTCCTGCCAGCAGGGGGCGCCCCGTTGAACTTGTAATACTGTCGTAATGGGGGGGGTTCTCCTGATGAAGTGTCCATGACTCCATGACTCACTCGGAACTGCCCGGAACTGCCTCTTTAAGGGCATCCCCACGCTGTTGATGGCAGCCGGTGAACTTCTGACGGGATCTCGCCATCACCGAAGCCCACCGCCTGGGAATCGCCTTCCATACAGGTGAGGTGACTCTCCTGCCCCCACAGCCAGCCGTGGCCCTCCCTCATGAGAGCGCCGCAAGGTGCTGCAGGTTCCACGTGGGATGACCGCCCAAGGCCTGCTGGAGGTGGAGGGGCCATTCCGCCTGTTGTGGGCTTTTCCTGTGTTTGTTTGCTAATGACCAGGTGGGACGGTTTCGCCAGGCGTGCCCCTACCTTCCCGATGACGTCACATGTCTGACCGTAGCTCTGCTGCCCGCAGGAGGACCTGGTTTTGGGGAGGACCCTCATGCTGTTGGGTCTGTCCGCGGTTTTCTCTGCCTTCTTCAGGTCACGGGTCGGGTTCTCTGAGCCGTAGCCCTGTACGCTGGTCCACCTTCTAAAGCTGCTCAATGGAAAGGAAAGGCACAGGACCCCTGGGCCCTACCAGACCACACCGCCCACTGCCCACGCTAACATGAAGGTCCATTCCAGGCTCCGGTGGTTGCCATGGTGGGTCGGCCCTGGACCTGTTCCAGCCTCCTGTTCGGCTCCGATCGAGCTGAAATCACCATTCCACCTCAGCCCCAGCACTGTGGGTAAGAGGAACCGCGGGAGTGCCAGGGTCTCCATCAGAACCCCAGAAGAAAACACCAGCTCGTCCGACTCTCAATTTGCCCTGGAACTTAACCCTGGTTCAGGCCTGGGCGTGGCTCGTATCAGTCTGGGTCTGCTGGTCCGGCTCTGTTCGTCACCTTCTCAAGGGTCCATCACGCCGGATTCAACCTCAAGGAGAAACTCTTCATCGCTGTGGCCTGGCTGCCGAAGGCCACCGTGCAGGTGAGGTTCCAGCAGGAGGATGCTTCAGATGGTTAGGGGCTGTTCATGCATACAGCCCCCCCTGGAGAACTGAGTGATCTGTGTTCCTCTGCTGTGTTCTGTTGGTGTGGATCCTCACCACCAGAAGAACGTAAAGATCAGAAACCATCAGAGCTGACAACAACAACAGACATCATTCCACCCGTAGAACCATCAGAGCCCCGTGACCCCCCTCAAGAGGTCTACTCTGAATCGCCTTCAGAGGGTTTGATGGTTCCGTTTCCTCGTCTCCAGGCCGCCATCGGCTCCAAGGCGTTGGACATGGCGAGGGAGGAGGAGGACGAGACTCTGATCAAGTTTGGTTTGGACGTGCTGACCTTGTCGGTGTTGGTCATCCTGACCACCGGCCCCATCGGTGCCCTCGGTATCGGACTGGCAGGACCACGCCTCCTGGCCCGTCACATCAAAGGTCAGTCCTCCTGTGGGTGGAGCTCAGCCTAAACATCTCCACCTGCTGGATTTGGGTTTCCTGCTGAGGTTTGATGAAGCTGCACATCCCGTAGTCATCCTCACCCTTCATTATAAACTGTTGTTTCCCCTGACCTGAAAACCCATGAGACGTTCAGGTCTAAGTGGTCTGACGTTAGCACCATCAGATGGTTCTGCAGAACCAACGAGGCGTTTTGGTTCCAGAGTCCAGCCTCCAGGTGGAAATACTGCCATCTACTGGTTGATCTGAGGATCTAAGTGGACTCAGTGTGACGCTGAGTCACGGTTCCCTCAGTCTGCAAAGTGAGGTCCGTCCTGGAGAGAACCCGACCTCAGACACCATCTGGGATGAGTTCGATCCAGAACATTCATCAGTTTAGTCTTCATGAACCCAGCAGGTTCTGAACTCCAGAACCACAGAGATGTCCTCTGAGTCAAAATGTCGTTTCTCCGTCTGTCCCGTCCCAACTCTTCTGTTGTGAATCTGTGCAGACGAGGCCGACGGGGAAGCCGGACCTTCTGGTCCCACAGAACCCGTCCAATAAAAGGACAGCAGGATGCCGGAGAGCAGGCTGTGAAGCTCCATGGAGGAGCGGCGGCGCTTGCTTTCTCCGCCTATGACGCAACGTTGGATGAAGGATGAGGGACGTCTGTCTTTGCTTTGGTCCTCTAGTCCAAATGTTACAGATCTGACAAGGTTCTGGTTCTGGTTTCAAACAGAAGCATGGTTTGTTTTGCAAGCGAGTTTGAAGTAAAGACCATGATAAAAACCGCCCACCACAGTCATTATCACAGTCCTCAGCTGAGGCTGGCAGGCCGGTGACGAAGTCCAAAGCCACATGGGACCAAGGACGGCTCGGGACAGGTAATGGGTGTAGGAGCTCAGCCGGTGGTTGGTTGCTGGTTTTGTTCTGTGCACATATCGAGCAGGCAGAAACAAACTCCCGGGTGTCTTGAGCTAGACTGGGCCACCAGAACCGTCGGCGCAGGAAGGAAATGGTTCTTGGGGACCCCCTGGGTGACAGGTGAGACGTAGCATAGCCCACAGAAGAACCTATTCTCGAGCAGATCCTGGGGACGAACAGTCTACCGGGTGGACCCCCCACCTGGGTCCGCCCTGAGCCTGAGCAGCCTTGATGTCCCTCTCCAGCCGCCAAGAGAGGGCGCCCAAAACGCAGGATGTTGGTATGACTGTAGTGGGCTGCTGATCTCTTACGACTAATTCCTGCTGCCGAGAGAGGGCATCAGGTTTAACATTTTTGGAGCCAGGGCGGTATGTCAAATCAAACCGAAAGTAAAGAATAACGACCATCTTGCCTGCTCAGTTCAACCGCTTGTCGGTGCGATATAAGAGAGGTTCTTGTGATCGGTCCAGACCACAAACGGCTGAGTAGCCCCCTCCAACCAGTGTCTCCATTCCCCCAGGGCTAATTTAATGGCCAGGAGTTCCTTGTCCCCTACATCATAGTTAGTCTCAGCTGCGTTAAGCCGCCGAGAAAAAAGGCGCACGGATGGGAGCTTTCCATCTGTGCTTGTCCGCTGAGACAACACGGCCCCTACCCCAATATCAGAAGCGTCAACCTCTACAATAAACTGGTTGGAGGGATCGGGTTGGACCAGGACAGGCGCGGTGGTAGAACAAATGTTTGTTTTAATGTAAAAGCCATCAAGATCTTCTGCCTGGAACACAGAGGAAGTTGAGGTCAAAATCCCGAGAGGTGTGCAACATGAACTAAAATTGCGGATGAATCGACGAGGAAATTAGCAAACCAAAAACCAAGTAATTGTTTTCGGTTAGTAGGGCTGGGCCAATCCACAACCGCCATTACCTTGGCAGGATCGGGTCGCACCTCCCCTGCGGTGATGACAAACCCCAAAAAAGAAACACAAGAGGAGGAAATTGACATTTTTTCAGCCTAACAACAACACTTGTTTCAGCAGCCGGGCTGGAGAACCAGACTAACATGCTGCGTTTCATTGGGTCCTTAGAAAAATAAGAATATCATCCAAGTATACAAAACACAAAACGATGAATGAAGTCCTGAAGCCTGTCATTAATAAGTCCTTGAAACACTGCAGGGGCATTAGACAGACCAAAGGGCATCACCAAGTAATTCATAGTGTCCGAGGGGGTGTTGAAGGCGGTCTTCCACTCATCACCTTCCTGATATGCACCAAGTGATAGGCGTTCCGTAAGTCCAGCTTGGTGAATACCCTGGCCTCCTGCAGTGACTCAAAAGCAGAGTTCATTAGGGGGAGAGGATAACGATTCTTGATCGTAATGGCGTTCAAACCCCGATAGTCAATGCAGGGCCGTAAGGAACCGTCCCTCTTCCTCACAAAAAAGAAACCCGCCCCCACAGGCGATGAGGACGGTCTGATCAGGCCCGACCTGAGGGAATCAGCCACGTACTGCTCCATGGACTCCCTCCGATTTTGACAGGCTATAGAGATGACTCTTAGGGAGCGCAGCTCCGGCTGTAACTCAATGGCGCAGTCATAGGGCCTGTGAGGCGGGAGCGAGAGAGCCTAATCCTTAGAAAAAACTTCCCCCAGCCCAGCTGGGCCCCTCTAAGAATGTGCTTGTGTGGCGTTCAGGTCCCCCGTCCGGATGGGAAACCAGACTCTCTGGGTCTTCTAGTTGTGTGTCTCTGGACCTGTGTGTGTGTCTGTGGTCCTGTGTGTGTCTTTGGCCCTGTGTGTATCTTTGGTCCTGTGTGAGTCTTTGGTCCCATGTGTGTCTTTGGTCCTGTGTGTGTGTCTTTGGCCTTGTGTATGTCTCTGGACCTGTGTGTGTCTCTTTGGTCCTGTGTGTGTCTCTTTGGTCCTGTGTGTGTCTTTGGCCCTGTGTGTGTCTTTGGCCCTGTGTGTGTCTTTGGTACGGTGGCCCTGAAGTGCAAACCATTCAAAAAATCACTCGATACAAAAACATTTTTAAGATCACAGCAACAATTTAAAAAGCAGTATTACATTTTAGAAAACAACACAAAATTTCAGAAACCAAAACATAAAAAAGAAAAAAGAAAAAAAAAACATTTCAGAAAAAAAATTAATTTCCAGAAAACAAAATGAAAGACAAAAAAATGAAAACATTTCAGAAAAACAAAATGAAATATTAAAAAATGAAAAACATTTCAGAAAAAAAATGAAATATTAAAAAATGAAAAACATTTCCAAACCGGAAGAAGCAGTGGGACAATGGGACAACGCTGATTGGATGATGATGTTTGTCAATCATTTGAACTGAAAAGTATTTTAAATGAAGCGATGCCGGATTTTATCGTCCAAACAACAATGTACTATAATAATCCACGTATTTCCCATTTACATATTAGATCAAAAATGCAGCAAACTGTTAATGAAGGTTTAAATTATTTTTTGAATATTTCGTCTGAAGCAGAACGGTCACCCGGAAGTTGTTTGTGTGGATGACGTCCGTTCTGCAGGTAAACAATGAAAGGGACGGTAAAACTTTAACTTAAACGTTAATCTTTGAATATTTAGCGGATGTGATGACAGAACGCACGCAGAAATATCAACACCAACCAGGTTTACAAATGTTTCGAAATGTCGTGAGAGGATTCTGTCTGAAGCAGCAGCTGCGAAGAAACGGTTAAAGACGGCGCACATCAGGAAATGCAGTCCCGCCATCCACAGATAAGGTATGGAGGCACATTTGTTTGATCTAATAAATGTAGCTTTAAACGTGATTTCTAGGTGGGTGTTTACAGAGAGATCCAAGATCATTCAGTCATACGTTAATGACAGGTTACCTCATCAGCTGGAGAGGTGTACCAGCCGCATAAATCAGCAAAGCTGTCAGGTAAACTGCAGCAGTTTGTGTCTCAGAATAACATTTATGAATGCTTCTTATTCACACTATTAAGATCTGTGACTTTAGAGTGTGTCAGTGCACAGAAACATGACAGTAAATGACTGGATGTGAACATCATCAGACACGTCCAGGTGTGTAACTAAAGGTGACAAAGTCTGTAGTCTAAAAAGATTCTTAAAAAAAAAAACGTTTTAGTCTTTCAGGCAGAGGAGGAATACCAAATTGTTTTAGAATGTATTTTTATGAGACTGAAATAATGTATTTTATTCTGAGTTTGGTGTTTTGACCCCTCCCTAATGAATTTCTGGTTTAACCCATTTTCTCCTCATTTTGATGAACTCAACTTTTTCCTGAATGAAAGATTAACGGCAGCTGATGTTTTCCTGTCAGGGATTTTTAATTTATTAATTTATTTCTGTCAGGGATTTCAGTGGAGCTGGATACCAGTGCAGAGGAAGCTGCAAGCATGTACGAGCAGGAACTGGGGTCCCCTTACCCATGCATCTTCCTCTGGATGTGATGCTGAGCAGCAATGTGGACAAAACTTCCCTGACATGACTCTTTGATATAGTTGTTAAGCACAAACAGACTTTTCCCAGATGCATTTTTTCCTCTAGTAAATGTGACTGACAGGTACGCTGAGTAAATGCTGAATGTAAACGTAACATTTGATTGACAGCATGAAGAAGCCCATAAAGGAAAATCCACAACTGTTTCTTTGTTTCTGTTACTGAATAACGTATTCATGTTAAGTTTTCAATAAATATACTGCATTGTTATGAAACAAATTTGTTTATTTTCATATCCATTATTACAATCCTCACATCAGCATTCAGTTTTTTCATTGACAAAGAAACATTTCTAAACAGCTTTCAAAATCAAACATCAACTTTGTTAATAAAGCTTTAAAACCAAAAATGGTAAACATGGAAAAACTCCTAAATGAAGCAAGCCTAATATGAACATCTTAAACTGGAGTTTTGCTTAAAGGAACATTAAGTTGTTTGGAGTTGTACAAGTGTTTGATGCGATTCCTCATAGATGTGATTTCCAGATTATCAGCCCGACGCTAAAGCCAGGAATTGTGCTTCGTCTTTCACTTCCCACTGCATCATTTACAACTAATCAGGCTTATGCAGCAGGTAAAAGACTTTTTTTTAAAGGACCTGCAATTTAAAAAAAAAAATTAGATATTAAGGTTAAATAATATTTATTGATTACATTGCACATAAATCATGGTGACTTGCCTGTACACTGCACAATGATATGAATGACTTTAGTCTTTTTGTATTCCCATGTAGAGCTGCCATCTGTTCTCCTGCAGCACAAACCTTTCTGGAACTTCGCTTTGAGAAACTTCACCTGCAGAAATATCACATGTTAATTCAATTAAGTATTTTATAAACTTTTAAAGTTTATTTTTAAGTTTCAGTATATGTGTATATGCATGGTTCAAAATATAACAATGCACTTTAATATTATTTCCCATAAGAACTTGTTTACTGATTTCAGTCTTAAAGTCGATTTTTAGCAACACTGATGCCATATAATTACTGTAATTACTGTATAAATCCCAGAATCAGGCTGGCTCGGAGCTTTTTCTGATGTTGTCACCGAAAACGGGAACGGCTATCATGTGAAGACGGTTCGTCTCCATCGGGTTCCTTTTGCGCATGCGCAAGATAAAAAACTATCTTTTCAAAGCAGCACTTTAATTAACATTCTAAAATTAACATCCTTAGAGACATGTGACTGACAAAAGAAAATATCACAGAATTGATTCTTACCTGAAGATGATTGACAGCGTGAACCTCGCAGCCGTAGACATTAGCGCACAGCGTTCAAAGTAAAAGTGCTCACAAACTACTTCCGGGTGACCGTGTGTCAGGCGAAATGTTAAAAAAAGAATTTAAAGGTTCATTAACAGTTTGCTGCATTTTATATTTGATATATAAATGGGAAATACGTGGATTATTATAGTACATTGTTGTTTGGACGATAAAATCTGTCATCGCTTCATTTAAAATACTTTTCAGTTCAAATGATTGACAAAAATCATCAGCCAATCAGCGTTGTCCCATAGTACCTGCCTCTTCCGGTTTGGAAATGTTTTTCATTTTTGAAAATTTCGTTTTGTTTTCTGGAAATTAATTCTGTGTTCTGAAATGTTTTTCATTTTTTAATATTTCATTTTTTTTCTGAAATGTTTTTCATTTTTTAATATTTCATTTTGTTTCTGGAAATTATTTTTTTTTTCTGAAATGTTTTCATTTTTTAATATTTCTTTTTTTTCTGGAAATTAATTTTGTTTTCTGAAAAGTTTTTTTTTTTGTCATTTTTGTTTTTCAAGTTTTGGTTTCTGAAATTTTGTTTTGTTTTCTAAAATGTAATGCTGCTTTTTAAATTTTTTTTTTTTTTTAATTGTTGTGATCTTAAAAATGTTTTTGTATCGAGTGATTTGTTGAATGCTTTGCACTTCAGGGCCACCGTACTTTGGCCCTGTGTGTGTCTTTGGTCCTGTGTGTGTCTTTGGCCCTGTGTGTGTCTTTGGCCCTGTGTGTGTCTTTGTGAAACATATCAGACGGATTTGATTATTTAAAAACCTGCTATTATGAAAATCATGTTTAGGTCTCATCAAACATTAAAAACTAAATTACAGAACTCATCACTGGGATTACTCCAAAGATATTTGGTTTTGTGCAACACCAACATTAAAAATCCTCCAAAATCCTCAATACTTTTATAAACAAATGATCTATAGTTTATTTATGGTCTAAAAAAGTGCAGCTGTTTTCCAGCCTGCATTACCTGCTTTCTTCATTTATAAGTAACTATCGGTAACTAAACAACCGTAAAAATAAATTTATATGGAAAATACAAACAAGTATTAAAAATGTCCACAATATTTAGTAAAGAATGACGTTATTAGAATGAGCTGAGTAATTTAAGCCACTCGATGATCCAGGTGTTGCGCAATGGTCTCCATGCGACTTTTCACTTCGCAACCTTTGACCACTACCCCTCCCCTTCTCCTCCTCACCAAGGTTATTATAGTTAACGAAAACGAACGAAAAAACTAAAACTAGAAGTGAAAAAACATTTTCGTTAACTGAAATAAAAATAAAAACGAGAGTTTTAAAAAAACCGAAAACTAACTAAAACTGTTTGTTGTGTGTATAAAACGAACTGAAACTAACTAATATTAACCCCAAAAAATTCTTCGTTTTCGTCTTTGTTAATACATAAGTCTTTTGGGTTGAAATAAAGTCTATTTACTTCACCCTGCTAGTTTTACTGTGTATCTGAACCTTACGGCATCACGTAGTCTGTGACGTCACGTGATGTCTGTCAGACACTGCCGGCTAGCGTGGTCATAGACATTTACATGAGCGTGATGGCTGCATTAAAAGTTGGGAGAAAGCGGGAGAGTCCTATTTGGGACTTTTTTGAATATAACAGCGTCGAAAACTAAAGTAAGTGCCTTGTAGTCGAAGCAGGAGACATTTGTGGAACGCTCCTCAAAGGGAAAAACCCTACGAATCTAAAAGTACATTTATAAAGCGCACACAAAAACGCAAATCAACAGTACATAGACAAGCTAGCCTGTCGCCCCCCCCCCTTCCCCGAAAAAGAAGCGAGAGCAGATAACGTAATGCTGTTATCGGCTGTTTTATTTTAATTTAAGGATGGTTGTCCTTGTGTCCTCTGAATAATAAGTGTTTCAAAATGTATCTTTGATTTAGTTTTTATTACACAATACTTATTCTGGTGATTTTGAATCATGCACCTGACAAATATCCTAATTTACAAAAAATAAAAGAAAAAACTAACACTAAAACTAATAAAAACTAAACTAAAACGAAGCAATTTCCAAAAATAAAAACTAATAAAGACCAGTAAAGCAGCCTCTAAAAACTAATTAAAACTAAATAAATTTAAAAACAAAAATTCAAAACGAAATAAAAACTAAAACTAATAAAAAATCCGAAACTATTATAACCTTGCTCCTCACAGACACACACAAACACGCCTCTTTCTAAAAGGCAGAAACGCCGATTCGCAAGTTTCAGGCCGTTCCATACTCTACCATATATTTCACGATAGCAGAACTAAAGTGCATCAATTACCAATAGCAAGCACTAAATACTATCCACCCTCTACTATCCAGGCCGGTACTGTTGCGCTCAAGTCTTGATTCACTATCCTCTTACGTAGAAGCAGCTCCACTGCACATGTCCAAATCTGTTACCCGTGTCCCATGCAAAGCACAACCCCGGTTTGTCGAAAACGACACTCACATAAGTTAGCAGACAATCATATCTATCTGTTTATTTTGTACATCCCCAACACCAGCCAAACAGCATTAACTTCACTTCTGCTCACAGCTCCCTCACTTATGGTGAGCGATTTAACACAACCGAGATTCCCCACTTCCCATGAGTCTTAGAAGCTGAAGGCTGGGCTAACCCCCAGATCGCCACAATATTTTTGATTTGCTATATGAGCAGTGCTATTTTTGGAGCATTCCAGTTAAATAATATTTACCCTTCAAATTATTTTTTTTACATTCTCGCTTTAACTGGGATAGTGATCTTTGTGCCTTTTGTGGAAATGATGTAGAAACTGTGGAACATCTTTTTTTTGAATATTTTCATGAAAAAGAGTTTTGGTCTTCTTTTCATAACTGGCTCAAATCCAAAAATGTCATCATTAACCCTTTAAATTGGAATACAATTAAAATTCGATTACAGTTAATTAACAAAAATCTGGACTTTCTGATTAATGCACTGATTGTAATTTCAAAGCATTTTATTCATACTTGTAAATTCTTAAAGGTGAAACCTCACATTAATGGATTACTCAACCGTCTCAACCTAATCTCTAAATCTTTACGTTACATGAATCATAAGAACGCCCAGACATTGTGTAATTTATTTGATCTATTTATACTTTTGCTATAGACCCTTACATTTATTGATTATTTTTTAAGTTGTTGTTGTTTTCATATTGTTTTTTTTTGTCTAACGTACATAACGTCATAACGTAATGACGTCATAACGTACGCCCATGAAGGTGAACTCAGCCACAGAAGTCTTCAAGATGGCGGAGGTCTGATGCGAGTGTCAGCTGGCCCAAGTTGATAACGCACATACATCTAGGTAAGTCGTATTATTTTATTTTTTATTATATTTTATGACGTTCGCCTCTGTATTATATATTTGTTGCTTCTTTTGATGTTCCTTCTAGTATATCCTTTGTATTCATGACGTGCTCCACGAGTTTGTATGTATCTTCGAATATTTGTTCTGAATTAAACAATTATGTATGTTTTGCAGTATCATGTCATCAGAGAATTATTGCTTGTGGTTAAAAGAAGTTGTTGGGGCAAAGTTTCAAGTTTTACGTTTACCGAGTTGGTTGGCGCACATTTTAAATTATCTAACCGTTACTACTAGTTAACCGTTACTACTAGCTAACCGCTAGCCCTGGCAGAGCGGCTGCTACAGCCACATATGAAATACGACTCAGTGGGAATTGCCTTTTTTTTTCTACTACATTTTACCACTGGCTCTGTGATTTGGTAATCGTTATGTTTTTGTGTAACTTGTATTTCACGTAGTAACCTAATAAATGCAAATGTGGGCTAAGCTAGCTGCCTTACGCTAACATGTTCTTGTATCTTCTTTTAGTGAACCGGCGGTGCGTTTGAAAAATAAGAGCAGAGGTAAGTTTTGATTGTAATTAACATGGCTGCAATATTTAAGACACGAGCAGCTCCCCGTCCAATGAATCTTCCTGGAGAACATTTGACCTTATTGACAAATTAAATTAATTATAAATAAGTAAAAATGTCCAAGCTACCTTAATGTTATGTAGCAGTTATAACTTAAAGTACTAAATGCATCATATAGTTTGCTTAAGACTCAAAAAACGGTAATTTGGCCCATGGTTTGGTTGTGATTTGTGTTTCACAATGTCAAATATTTTAATATAACTGTTTTGTCTCTTCCTAAAACATCCTCTGAAATATTTCATTCTAGCTAATCCACAAATATTAAAAAAATATTAATATGCATCCTAGATTACATATTGTGGACAGAGTATTGAGGCTATTGTAAAATTTGTCATGCTCCAAAAGCTTTTGTTTATTTTTTTGTGTACAGTGCCTTATGGAATGATGAGGACTCTTACAAGTAGTCTTATTTTGATTTCATTTGATTTTGTATTATATAAGCTCTGTTCTTCCAGATCCTTTTCAAGCAATAAATCAAGCTCTACATGACTTTAGTTAAAGATCACTGTATTGAATTAAGCAAATGTGATTTAAGTGACGTTTTTGTGTTATTTTCTGTCTTTTTAATCAATGCATTTCATCATTTCTGTAATGAGTTTGATAAATATGTTTACATTCTTTATTGCTTTGACTACAATGCTTGAAATCATTAATTTAAATCAACTTTAATAATTTTCTTGATGTGTAATTTCTGACCATCTCTTAAAATGTCAATTTCAGGTTGTAGTTTTTGCATAAAGTTGTCTTCCCTCAAACGATCAATTCTCTCTCTTTAATACTACACTGTTTCTTTTTCCTTTGCAGATTAAGGAGTCACCAGAGCCAGACATCAGCAGCACCTCTGTTGGCATTCTGACAGTCAGCAACAACAATACAAGTTCAGTGCATGTCTGTCCGCTCAGTACAGCAGTTGTGGTGGAAGATGAGCTTGTGGTAGGCGACATTCCTAAATGGGTATTTTTTTGAGCGCTAATGTTTGTAGGGAAAGGGCAGCCTAAGTAAATACAGTTTTATGTGGGAAAAGTGTAAAAAAAAAGGCTAATAAACCATTTTTGCTTTTCTTGAAGACTGATTTTTTTTTATGGCTTGTGCACTTTTTCTTAACACAAATTGTGCAGTGTTTTACATTTTCTAGTACCACAAGTTGTATAAATGTACTTGTGTAAGGTGGTTTAAAAATAAACTTGCAATTACAATTCTGCTTCAGTTTTTCTTTTGTAAGAATGTCCCTGACTAAGAAATAAGACTTAGTTTAGACTTCAAATGATTAATTTTGAGTTGAGATATATTAACGTTTTTTAGTTCATTGACTAATGTATTAAGGTTCAATAAAAACAAAATATTCTAGTTCAGTAAAGTAAGAATCTTTAAGTTAGTTGAATAAAAAGTTATAGTTTAATTTTAGTTAAATTGTTTTATTTTATTCAACTCAAAGATTTTAAGTTCAAAAAACTTATACTTTGTAACCCTTGTGCTATCCTAGGCACTTTAACATTGGGAGTTGGGTCATCTAGACCCACTAGACAGTCCTCTGAACCTTTTTTTCTTCAATGATTTGTGATCTTCACTGGTGTCCATGGATTACATGAAATCTTTCCACCTTTATCCACCTTTGTCATGGTAGGGAGAACACGTCAATGTAAGGGTGGGGTCATAGGATAGCACAAGGTTAAGTAAGTCAACTTAAAAATTATTATGTAATCTGTTTCCTTAAAAATTTTGAGTTCACTGAACTTATTTGGGTTTAGAGTGTACATTATAAACAGACAGTTAAAACAAATAAATAAATCACCTCGTTGGCTGCATGCCGAGATGGGAGTTACTCTTAGTGTCCTCTCATCCACATCTGGTATTTTTTGCATACAAACGTGGTGTTCCTGCTTCCAGCGTCTCTCTTCTCTGTCCATACAATGTGCGCTAAGCAAGGTAAGCACTTCCGGTATTTTCTAAATAAAATTATCTTCAAAATAAACTTCTCATAACTTAACCGACATTTATCAAACAAAACACAACAGACTAACAAATGACCGTTACAGTTGGTGACTGTAGCTGCTCTAGGGTACAACCCAAAAACCTGCAGCACCCGTACAGGTCAAACCCTGTACGAGTGCACGTGACTAAGGCTCTATTTGAAATATGGGGTCTATATCACGAAATTATGGTGACAGAATTGACTTCATTTGGTTGGAAACCAGAATTTCTATGGGTGACGTCACACTCACTCGGTCCAGTTCTCAGATCCAGTCAGTGGTTACGTTTGGAGCAGGAAACAAAGGAAATTTCTGCTGGGACAGAATGAAGGGGACTGTTGGGAACTGAACGTATTTTCATTGAAGGATGTCAAAACGATTACAGAGAAGAAATCAACAGAAGTACAGCAAAGAGTGAAAGTACTACAAAACATCTTTAACAATTTTTATGAACCTAATGTACTGAGGAGAAGCCTCTCTCTAGCAGGATTCATGGTAAAGACATCAACACACTTTCCCTCCAGCACTCAGTGGGAGGTTTAATCTTGAGATAGAATACAAGCCCTGACAATAACAATGACACCCTTAGGAGACCACCTCTATTCAACATGTAGAACATCAATAACGCAAGTTTGCGTTGGACCCACTCAAGATCAAGAATGCAGTGGGACTACAGAGGTGGACCTCTGCTGGTTTGTTTAGCAGTCTTTCCACATCTCTCCAGAGGAAGACAGTCTGCATTAATAAAAGCAGGAATGCATGTTTGGAGACAATTCTCCGTACAGTCCAGATCCACTCTGTGTGTTCTGCATGTTTCAAAGCCAACTGTCTGTTTGACGAGACTCAGGCCCACACCATGATCATAATATCACAACTAGACAGAAATAGCCCATTAAAAAGAACAATAATAAATCTAAAAAAACATTATTGGTTATCAGGGCCAACTTCGATAATGTAGTTCCTGAATCTACATTTGATCTGTTTGTCTTTTTTTTTACTCTATAATAGAGAAAAAAGAATTCAGTTTAGAATATCTGTGTTGAGTTCTAAAGACGATTAATTGTAAAAAAAAGCCAGCAAAGACTGAACAATGTATCATACAAAGTTAACTGTCTAATAAACTACAGGAAGTAACAATCAACTGTAATAACATGACCCCACAAATCCCTACTACTTAAATGTTGTGTGTAAATCTAAGAAAAAAAAAAACAGTTCTATCTAAAATAAACATGAATTAGTAACCATATTAAAAGCTCATAAGTTACAAATTTAGGAGAAAACAGTAGTACATTTAACAAAAATATGTATAAAAAGGCACATTCTATTAGCAATGAACTCATCAAAGAACTTAGCCTGATAATGTTCTGGCCCAGGGTTTACAGTCCAGCTCTTTTCAAGAAAAGAAACTCATATATTTGGTCCAAAAAAGGAGAATTACAACTTCCGAATGTGGATAAAAGCAACAAAAGGAATTGATCAATTTTTGCTGATTGTCTAAAATGCTCTGATGCAGTTGACTATAGAATCCAGGCTTGTTTTGTGGTTTCTGGGTTGTGGTGTAGAAGGATCTACACAACTATTAAAAGTTACCAACTGTCCTACATGGTGGTTGACCATCAGGCCACCTTCAGCACTTTAGAAGGTGTTTTTGAATAATAATGGTTGGACCAATTGGCCACTGGAAGGATGGATGAATGGTTAGGTCTGCTGGATGGATGGGTCACTGGATTGACGGACCAATGAGTTACTTGATGGATGGACCAATTGGTCACAGGAGGGATAAATGGTTTTACCAATGAGCCACTGGATGGATGGACTAATACATCACTGGATAGATGGATGGATGGATAAATAGACCAATGGACCACTAAATGGATGGATAAAGAGACTAATGGACGACTCAATGGATGAATGGATGGACCAATGAGTTACTGGATGGACAGATAAATGGGTAAGTGGATAGAGATGGAGAGATGAATGTGTGGATGGATGTTCTATTCAGCTCTTTCTATGATCTGCTTCATCATCGAGAAAGCTCCACTTGTCGAAGTGATAAAGACCAAGATGTAAAACAACTTTTGTCTAAAAAACATTTTTCTTAAGGGCCACACAGATAACACTGTTACGCCTTAGCATGAAGATTTGTTCTTTTTGCTGCTGCCAAGCCTTTTGCATATCACTGTTGAATTTTTTTTAAATCCCCAATCAACCAATCATTGAAGGTGAAGGCATGAAACGTAAGAATACAAACATCACACATTACTGCATGTGTTCACTGATAATGTCCAGAGAAGACAAATACACTCTCCCAGAACAGAAGCCACATACACCACTGAAGAGAACCATGTAGAAACGCACGCCTGCAAAAGATTGAGTGGAGTTACAAAAAAAGACAGACATGTATCAGATTCTAAAGCAACATTAACTTGTGTAAACCAAAAGTCAGACAAAGTAATGATTTACTTCTCTGACTGAGCCTCCTCTTTGTAAACATCCAAAAAGCCATTAGCCAGGATCTGAAGCTCCGCCATGCTTCTGCTGTCTTTGCTTATTTCTTCTGCAGAGCACAGGATCTGATTCAGCTTTTTAGAGTGAGCTCCTATGTAAACTCAGGCTCAGATAGCAGAAAAAGGGAAAAGAGGTGGAGGAATCTCAACGTGGATTACAACTTTAGGATTACCCACAGGCACTTCCTGTTACACATTCAAATAAACCCTTCTCCTGGGAGGATATGCTTCGTTCCTTAGTCATGGAAGGATTACACCTGATTACACCGGCATAAGTTTAAACTGAGCGGGAAAATATTTTTTTTTGTACATAAATGCGATTTTTAAAAGTTTTCTAAACTCTGTCTTTGGCCCAAAAAAACCAACACATTTTAAATCACATTTTAGTCTGTAGGTTCATGAACTCGAAGTATTTAGCCAATAAGAGCTGAGATAGACCCATAGCACCCTTAAAACTGAGTCATAACTGTCCCCATGGGTGGATACGGATTGTCTCCGGTTAAAAGATGGACAAACTTGTACAGGACACATGAGAAACACATCAAGGTCGTAGGCCGCTCTGTGAACCAAGTAGAGCAAAAATGTCCATGCACATTGTTTTCTACTGCGGGCGACAGGTTGTAGCAAACATATTCAACACACAATGGTAAGTAAAGGTAATAGTAGAAGGAAGTAGATGAGACATAGATGTGTCTTGTGAATTTCTCACTTTTTTAGCCCCCCAAATCTTGCAGACCGTGGAAGATTTCTGTCAGTGCTGTTTACATGATATGTGTGCGCTTAATGAATGAAGCTTGTCTGTTAGAAATGAGGAAATTAGACAATTAAATTTGCGTCGACATCCTACGGTTGTGCACCTACATACCCAGTCCATGCGGTCAGTAGGAGGCCAGTACCTTAACCCTACCATCAACTAGAGTGTGGTATTAGAACACCATACGACAGCATCAACCGTACGCCATAAGTGTTTGAAACTTGCATTAGCTATACCTACACTTCACAATACACTTACCACATCCATGACAATGGTATGTTCCATTTTTTAATGACGTCCCTTTAAGTGCCCGCACGATCATCAAGGCAACTGCACGACACGCCTGCATTCTCCGTAGGACGCATCACCTCCACGGCCCAGGAATACCTAAAAACCCTCAGCGCTAGTACGGATTAACTCCCTGTACAGGTGCAGGTGACTACAACTTTAACGGTACAAGATCTGGTCCAGTTCAAATTGTTCTCTACTGTCATTCCACCTTTAGATACACATATTTCTTGAAAGATCCATGACAACTTAACGTTTTCCTCCCAAATCTGTAGAATCATACAAGTATGCTTTTTCAGAAAAAAACATACCATGACTCATTTGACTGATGGTTGACTTAGATCATGGTTGTCAGAATCCAGGCCACAAGGGCCGGCGTCCAACATGTTTTCCAACCAACCTGCCATTGAAGGCAGTATTTTTGGAAAACCAACAGGAGATCGGTCCTCCAGGCCCGGATTATGACACCCCTGACTTAGATGAAGGTATTCACAGCATGGCAAAGCTAGATGGTAATGACTACATGTATCCAAAAGACCTTAGTTGGACTTTAGGCCTTCTGCTTTGATTCCTTTCCAAACACTCTTAGAAAAGATGTCAGCTTTTATTTGACTTGACCCACCTGATCCAGGTAAGTTAGGGAACCAGTTTCTGGAAAACAACCACAACTCTGTCCCTAAAAGCTGAGAATTCTCAATTGCGACTTTCAAAACCTCTCTTATCCTTCGGGACAAACAGGTCATCAAGTTAAAGATAAAGATACTGGAGCTAAAGCTACAAGTTTTTTTTAAAGGTAATTGTATTATTCAGATGTGGATTTGAGTCCACGATCTTCCATGACAGACGGTTACTCTGAGGGGTCAGGCTGGTGTCTAAAGGATGCCTCAGATAGAGAAAGAAAGAAGCACCCCACCAATAGTGACAGCTGTAGGTAATTTCTACCAGGTTGGTTTGAAGCAGTTGAGCCATACTTTAGGGACCAGTTCCAGTTTTTTCTAGCATTCCGTTTGCTTAAAGGTTATGAAGTGTTGCGCCCTTTTGGAGTTTTTGAAATTCCTGAAAATGTCAGAAATCTTTCAGCAGAGCTGCACAAAGCAGGTCATCTATAATCAGAGGTTTTCACAAGTTTTAGGTTTCCTCTTCTAAGAGTCAGAAGGGCAGATGAGGAGCTAAAACCCAGAGGCAGACTGCAGTAGAAGCTGCAAAATACATCAAGTCTGCTTTTTTGAAAACAACTTGCTTTAAAACAACTCATTTCTTCTTATTGTAATAAAGATGTATATTTTTCTTCATTTTTTAAACAGGTTTGTCTCCTATTTGTCTCACAATAAGCTTTCTTTTTCTTTTTTAAATCGTTTGTGTCTGTGTTGAAGCTGCAACGTCAGAGATGCAGATAGAGCAACCACAACCAGTGATAACAGGATTACCAGACAGCCGTGTTTCATTTGAGCACTTAGCAAATACAATCTGTGGATGTGTGAGTGTGTGTTGATTCCTGGAAATCCTAGTCGGAATTGGCCTCCTCCCCAATTGTCACTCCAGCACACACACATACACAGCTATTTAAAAAGCCTTGGTCGTCTTTCACAGGTTCACAGATCACATTTCTTTTGTTTTCTTCTCTACACTCAAACACAGCGTGTTACACAGTCCAAGAGGATGAGGAGAAATCTATCCTACCATTGATGCCAAACGCTCAAAATAATGCAAACACACACACAGACTGCGGTCAGAATTCTTGGATTCAGTCAGTTGTGTCCATGGGGGGTTTGTTAGGAGAATTCCTGTAACTGAAACACTTTGAGTGCATTTTTACTTCTTTTTTCTTTAAAAAAAAACATCTACATTCTTCAAATATTCATAGTTTAAGATTTCTTCTTGCCTTGCCTGAGTGGAATCTGTCACTCCATTTTCTGGTGATGTGTTTAGATACATATATTTTAATGCACTCACTTTTACCCTAGAAGACCTTGTCAACAAAACTTGCACCTGCAGAACTGGTTTTATTTTACTGACCAGAAGACTTTAAATGACCTTCCGTCCATCTGTCCTTATTTCCACCATGATTGTTTTGAATTATTTTAATGAAAACAGAAAATGTTCCCAATACTATGCCATGGGGTACACCTTTGGAGAAGGAGTAAACAGTAAACGCATTAAAATCAGGGTCGTCCATGATGGGGTAGGCCTGGTAGTAATTGGATTATAATTTTGTGCTTCTGTCAACTGTTCAACTCCTCCACTGTATCTGAGAACTGGAACCAGTTAGTGTGACGCCACCCATAGAAAGTTTATTTTTGGACTCCCATAGTACAGACACCGCGATGTTGGAGCTAGTTAGCAGTTATTGATCTAAGTCAGTCTGAGTCATTGTTTCTATGGTAACCATTCTCCCCAATCAGGAGTGAGCTTGTTGGAGGTCCACACCTCCATCACGTTAAAGCGTCAAGCATTTTAAATTTTGGAAGAGGGCGCCAGCAGGCACCACATACTTTCATTGAGGCATCTGATTGGTCAGTTTATAACTTGAACTACAGAAAAATATCCTGAAAAAAAAATCAGATTATCAAAAACATATAAAAAAATGTAGCAGAGCAAGAATGGTTATTCTGACCAATACAATGAATGAATGATAACTGCTTTTTTCTCTATATAAGTCTATGAGATTTTGGCTTCTTGGAGCCAGTGGGCACTTCCTGTTGGACTGTCAGGGGGGAGGGACCACTTACTCCAGTTCTCATGTACAGTTACCTGTCCTACCTAAAGATTGTACACAAAAGTTAAAAAAAAAACTTTAAATGGTGGAATATGATCAAACACCAACTATTATTTAAGTTTTGAGGATGAAAATATTTGTACAGTTTGCAACAATAAAGTTATAAATTGGAGAACAAAAATTTTAATGATTTAAACTTTTCTGGGGTGGGGGTGTGTCAGCCAAACTGGCATTAGACGACCCATGACAGGAAGGAAACAAGAAAGCTGGAGAAATGGCCGTAGGCTGAACGCTTTGGTGGCGTTACAATTCAACTCATTGGTCCAAAAGATTTTTATCAAATAAATCCATTTGTGTTATTCTAGATTCCTGTGTCATTATTGAAGGGTTTAGAGCTCTGGGGAGGGTTTAATCATGCCTCCATAAAAAAAAAAATTTATGAGTTAAAGCATAAGTCACATGGGTTGTCCGTGGAGGGTCATAGACAGGAAGTGTCCTTTAGTAGTTCCCTTGAGTTCCATACAACCACTTCAAAGGGTGTCATGAAAATAGAATGTACTATTTTTGTGTATGTGGTAAGTGTATCGTGAAGTATTTGTGAGGCTAATTCATTTAAGCTGCACGCAGCAGTGCCCTTAAGACACTCTGTTTGCTAGAAAGAAGTCAGTACTGGCCCCTTAGTGGCCGTACGCAAATGCAAGTTGCATGCACAGTGTGTGCACGTGGTAGGTAAGTTCCCTTAGGAGTCCATGCAACCTACACTTAGTCTTATTTCCTCGTTTCTAACAGTCAGGCTGCACGTGATGAGCACGCACTTATCATACGAACAGCACTAACAAGCTGCTTGTGCAGTCCACGGGTGTCAAAGAGGTTAAAAAAAATGAAAACTAGGCAAAACACGACTCTAATTTCTGCTACCTCCCCCTCTCGTATTGGTTAAGTGTTCACTCTGACCTGTCGCCCGCAGTATGCCCATAGAAAAAACGCGAATGAACATTGTCTCTGAGCGTGCTATGACCTTGATATATCGTGTGGCCACCTGTGTAACACGTACCGGTTTGACCTTCTTTTTTTTTACCAGCAGACAGCCCGTACCCACCCCTGAGGGCAGTTTCACTGAGTTTTTTCTGATTTTTTGTTAATATTTGACTCCACGAAACCGTAAATGTCAAATGCTCCCAAACAGGTGGGGATTGGGCTAACTGAGGTGAATCATTGAGGGTCAGAGAAATGTCAGAGGGTTGATTGTTTTTGATCAGAACCAATAAGATCATTAACTGCGTTTCCACACTGCAGGTTTTCTTTTAAAACATTTTGAGCTGTCAAAGTTTTCTTTGGCCTCTGAGGCCTCCTGTGCGGGTTTTGCTGCTCAAAAGTTATTTGATGAATCCAGATGTTCAAAAAGAACAGAGTGGTACAGATGTTAACCACATACCCCAACAGATCTGTTTGTTTTCGAGGTTATTTCCTTGTCTCTTTAATTAGAAGAAATGTCCACACTTTCAATATCCTTTGCGTTGCAGATGCTTTGCTCCTTACTAAGCAGTTTTCCAGATATAAGGTTAGAGTGAGCAGATTTTTGAGGCCCATACTGCTCAGAATGTGATGACAAGAACTCAAAACCTGAGAGCTTTCCTTCACATTAAAATGTCTTTCTTTTCGTTTTATTGCCTCGTATTTTCTTTCAGTCTGTTTTCCTCTCCCTTCCTTTCCTTCTCAGTCTGATCCAATTTAACACAACACCAAACTTTATTGAACAAAATGTTTGGCATTGTTTCATGCAGAAAACCTCAAAAAATGTGATGGTTTGTCTTTTTGTCCTTAGTTTTAACAGTTATTAGTGCTTTATTTCAGGTGAAATGGAGGCGTTTGCTTTCCAGGACAGCAGTAAATCAGCTGGTTGGTGCTCTGAAATTTGGGGCTAAAACCGGAAATCTGCATTCTGTCATGGTTGTCCAAAGATATAATCAACAGTTAATTCAAAATGAGCACAAAATCATTCAAAATGATAAAGATTTTCTTCGACAAATTGTGAAAATAAACTTAGATTTTAAAGTACATAAATATGAAAAGTGCCCTCTTCAGTCCTTAAATTAACTTATAGCATGGTCCAAGTGAATCCTGGATTCTGACTGGCTACAAAGTTTCCATAGTGATGATGGACACCTGAAAAAAGATGTTCCGATCACATGGCCTGAATGCTCTATGTCATTTCCCTGTCTCTTTAACTAGAATTTTTGTCCACACTTTCAATACCCTTTGGTTTGCAGATGCTTTGCTCCTTACTAAGCAAAGGGGCTGGTCTAAAAGCCAGTTGGTAACCAGGGCAACAGAAACAGTTTATTTCAACAGTAAGACAGTAGAAAAGGTCTCTGGCCTTCAAATGTCTCTATGATGGACATGACAGGATGAAATGTTATGTTGATTTTCCTGTAGGTGGTCATCTTTCTCTGTCTTACCTTTTTAATTGATGCAGAATGAATAGGTGTTTTTTTTATATAAATTATTAATAATAATTTATGCAAAATAGTTTGTTTGTTGATCCACATTGATGTTGGTTTAAAATACAACAAGATTAAAGTAGTAATAATTGATTTCACATTTGTCTCCTTCATAAGTGACCATGGTATAAACGGGATAATGCTCTTCCAGGTATTCACTATCAGAAATGAATGGACTTTGTGGTTCAGGCCTCCATGCCGTTCACTCACTTCTAGTAATGGACACCTCGTCGGGCATTATCGCTTATTTGCTTCGCAAACAACCAAAAAAATGATCGAAAACTGAAAGAGAATCCGTTTTGTAGGTAGTGACTCGATAATTAACAAAAAAAGCCTTCATAGTTCCAATGATTCACTGAATAACACGGAACCCTGTAAGGTCACGGCCTCACCCCAACGGAACACGTCTGCTTCATTTTGCTCAGGAAAATTCACATTAAAATGAAGACAAGTGATCTAAACATGTGTTGCAAGTTGTCTCTTTTTTATCTTGTAGTAACTGTTCTGGTGTTTTTTGTGTCTTTGTTTCCTGTTCTGTCTGAGTCCAGACGGGCACAGTAGATGGCAAACACATGTATAGTGCTTTTCTACCTGGATGAAGTCCCATTCACTCATGAACACACATTCACACACTAACACAGCGCCAGCCTTTACCCACCAGGAGCAATGTGGCATTTATTGCATTTCTATTCCAAGGACTTTTGGGAAATCAAACCTGCGATCCTACGATCAGAGGTCTACCTCTGCACCACAGCCACTATGTGTTGTCTACATAGTCCCCCTGATGGGTTCTGGTTCTGCTTGAGGTTTTTTTCCCCAACTTACCATCAGAGTTCTGCTTTACAGTCCCCTGATTGGTCGTTCAGAACTGAAAGTTTATCTGTTGATATTTTCTATAAATAATTAAATTACAGGGATGATAATCTGGATTTGGATTAACCCTTATGCTATTTTAGATGACCCCACCCTTATATTGACGTGTTCTCCCTACCATGACAAAGGTGGATAAAGGTGGAAAGATTTCATGTAATCCATGGACACCAGTGAAGATCACAAATCATTGAAGAAAAAAGGTTCAGAGCACTGTCTAGTGGGTCTAGATGACCCAACTCCCAATGGTAAAGTGCCTAGGATAGCATAAGGGTTAAATTGGAATATAATCATCCTCATTGGGTATTTTTTCTTGGTTTTTCTGTTTAAATTGAAATGGTTTTAGTTTAGTAATCTTCAAATAAGTGGAATTTTATTGTACTGAAGTTTCTTGACAGATTCGTCTAGTTCAGACCTGAAAATGTAACTTTGGATTGGTCACCGCTAAGCAGTAGTTTTAGGAAAACTGATCGTCTTCTGTTGCTACTTCTTGCTAAAAAAAACTTGTTTTGTACTGCTTCTCATTTTATACTAAACACCAAAATGACTTTGCAGTAAATGATTGTTAGGTAATTTAATCCACAATTAAACCGGAATAGGTTGATTTAGGAGGATTTTAATCCCTGAAATGATCAAATTCACAGATAAACTTCTCATCTTCACCCTCCGTCCTAAAATCTTCGTCTCAAATGGTCCATAAGTTCCTGGAGACATAAAAAGATAATGATCCTTCAAGTTCTGTAAACCATCCACTTTTCCAGAACCTTCTGTCTAACCACAGAAAACAGAGCATAGAAAGTTACACAAACACGCACACACTGACCATGAAATGTCTCGTCTTTCCATTTTTGGGGGGAAAAATCTGCATTGAGAGTAACTCAGGAGGAACAAAGGAGGAAAAGATGAAAGAATGTCAGAGAAAATATGGTTTGAAAAATCCTTCTTTAAAAATGTAACAATGAGCAGAGATGTTTCTCTAAAGTTCACATCTGCGTCATCTGATCCAAACAATGAGGATAATCTGAAAGAACAAACTAGCTTTGAATCCAGGTCATTTAACCGGGAAACAACAAACAAAAAAAAAGAGCTCTGTTTAATCTCAACTGGGCACAAAACTCTATTTATCGTTTTGCATTTTTGCTCACACGTAAACCAAAGACAGCTCGAGAAGTTGGACAAACTTCTGGAGTCGCAGAGAAGCCCAACATAAAACAGATGCAAACAAAGGGCCAAATAAGGAGGGGATGTGTTTGTCTTCAGGACCCAAGAGAGCGCTCTGCCGCGGCGGGACGGAGGAGGATGGATGCTGCTGCGAGAGGGCTCCAGTTCTTGTTAGCTTTGAAGGCTTCGGCGTCCAACAAAACCTGCTGAAGAACATTTGATGAAGTGAAAAGCTGCTGTTAGGCCAGAAGAAGGAATATAAACTGATTAAAGGAAGGAAGGAAAGAAAAAAATACAAGATTAAAGAATCTGATCAGGCGACAAAGCAAAAGGGAACGATTAAGACGGAGCAGGATTTTTGTAAGGTTTTCATTTTTATAATGCCAAGTTTTCTCCAAGAACTTTTGTCTAAAGAACAGAACTTAAATTCTTGATTGCTACTCTGTACGGGGGCTTGACCTGAACAGGTGCTGCGGGTTTTTGGGTTGTCTGGGTCTCTAGATGGTTGTAATTTCAGTCAGGCTGTATGCAAGGAGCGCACATGTATCACATGGACATTTTCACTCCTTAGGCTCACCGAGCGGCCTACCACCTTGATATTACATCTGGAATGTGACTCAAGTGACCACTGGATCACGTGTTACTGCCTTGCTCAGGGGGACAGTGGTACAATGGGATTAGAGCAAACACAGCAGAGGATCCGTCTCATCCGTGTTCAGTTCGTCCCAAACAAGTTTGTCAGGACTTAAAAGATTCTCTGTTGAGTTTGTTAGAACTGGATGCCTGTTTGAAAGACTAGAAAGACTTTACTTATTTTTTACTTTAAATTCTAGTTGTAGTATTTATTGTAAGGCTGGAAAGGATAGGATAGAATATGGATATGGATACGGGTGGGGATAGGATAGGATAGGATAGGATAGGATAGGATAGGATAGGATAGGATAGGATAGAATATGGATATGGATGGGGATAGGATATAACTTTATTAATCCCACAAAGGGGAACTTCCCCCAATATTGAAAATGGTTTCAGAACAACCCAAACCAAGATAAGACAGACAACAGAAATGCTCACAGACAGTTCAAGGTTTACTGTGGAGCAGCCATGAAGAGGCGCACTTTCCTTAGAGTGGGTTTAGATGGGTTATAAAAGGAGGATTAAGTCATTGGCGTGGGGAAAATAAACAAGTAAAACATCTCAATGGTTTGTATTCTGCAAATAAGCACCCAGAAATCCAGAGAGCTATCTGGGTTTTCTCGCCATTTTTCTGATAGCACGACCTGAGATCAATAAAATCAGCAGAAATTCTGAGGCTCGGTCGTTGTTAAAGAGCGTCGGCACGAACACTTTTGTGTGTGATTTAATAAGCCAGCGATGTCGTAGTGCACGGGGTCAAACGCACTACAAACACACCACAGCGCTGAAAGTCCGCAGGGACAGGCTTCCAACAAACATGTGCATTTCCATTGTGGGTGTCACGTTCTTGCGGGCTTATGTTTGCGCCAGTGTGCTGTTGTTTGTGTTGCATGTGTCCTTTGCGTTTGTTTGTCTGCAGTTTAAATAGGGGCACTGGGAGGCTTAAAGAGCCAAGCTGGTTTTCTGGTCTCTAAACAGAGTTAACGAAGAGACGAGTCAACTGGAGGGCAGAGAGGAGAAGGAAGAGAAAGACAAGAAGTGATGACGGAAATCTGGATTAGAAAGAAAAACAAGGAAAGACAATGAAAAGGAGAATTCTTCAAGTTCAAAGCTAACAGGCAGTGATATAAGCGAGGTCCCGAGTCCTCACATCCAAGCTTTTGATTCCTCTGGTGGCCTGTGAAAAGAAAACTGTGCTGCTTTCTGATCTGAGTCACAACCGATGGAAGAAAGTGTGACGTAACGTAAAGAGGTATGCCAGGGCCTGAAATCCTTCCAATTTTAAACTTTGACCTGCCACCATAACCTATTAAAAAACAAAAGCCTGATGCCTAAATTACATGTGAACACTTAGATCAATGCTGAGTTACAGACCAATGCAAATGGGACGTATATGCTAATACATCTCATGTCAGAATTGAGTCTATTTATCTGTGGAGAACAGATATTCATGGAGAAAAACAGTTTCAGAGATTAGTGGGACTTCCACTGAAAATATAGACTTGAGACGTCAAGGACTTCCTTCTATCCACTTCCTGATCCCAATGGATCCCTTTCGGGGTCACAGGGTCACCGGAGCCTGTCCCATCTACTGTTGGGTTGAGGGGCAATTTAGGCTACGGTCACATATACAACTACCATCAGCAGAATTTTTACGATTTCATGTCATCGCCCAATATTTTGAAAATCATGGCATGGTCATTAATGTAGACGGCGGCAGTCAGGTATCAGTTGGGCTGGGGGGGACGCCATCATGAAATCGGGTTACAGCTAGGCGGCCACAAGGTAGTGGCAGCAGCTCTGACTGCATGATGTGTAAATCCCTCCAGAAGATGACCATCCATATTAGCTGCCACCCACTGACTGTATGATACAACCGGATGAATCGCATGTAACGTCACCCACAGAAAATGCTTCCGGTTCCAACCAAATTAAGTCATTTCAGTTCCAATTTCTCGCCGATACGTCCGTTACTTTATCGGAACCAGATGTCCTCAGTAAGGCGTCTACATTGGTCCGTCTACATTTCTATGGCAACCACTCTCTCCAATAAGGAGTGAGCACATTAGAATACCACACCCCTACCACTTAAAGTGAGCCTGGGAGAAACTGTCAATCAAACGCTTTGAATGTTCGACACAAAGCCACCTACTTTTATTGAGGCATATTGTTTTATTACTTTACACCAAGACCGGCAAAGGCCAACTAAAATGTTTTTCTTCATTGATACTCACTTATAAGCCAATTAAAAACAGGTTTTTCCCCAGTTCTACATTTTTTGTTGTTTTGTAATACACAAATCATATATCAACCTGAAACAAAGCCGTGACACAAAAACCGAGTTTTGAAATAAAACATAGGGGAAGGAAAATCGTTGCATCCCTATTATTTATGGCCTCGCCCACTATAAATCACACAACTATGGAAAGTTTTTACGGAACTGGCAATAGAGTAATAGAGTAATAAGAGTTCCCATTCTGCCGATTTTTTTTGCCCTACTTCACGCTGGTTACCTGGATCAGGTGGGTTGTGCCAATAAAAAGCTTCAATAGCAGGCAGGCCTCTGGCTCTTGAGGCGTGGAGTTTGACACTTGTGACCCAAAGTGTGATGTCAAGTATGTAGCATCGCCAGAATTTAAGAACCTATCGTCAGGGATTCCAACTATAGACTTTTCCTTGAGGCACAACAAGTCTACAGAATATATGAGTAACACTTTTGAGTTCAATGGTAGTTAGACTACTAAAGAATCCACAGAAATACTGATAAACCCAACAAAGCTTTGTAAAATAAAAGGCGTGAAGGTGGAGCTTGACTCCAGGTAGGGTAAGGCCACAACCCTGCAGATGTCACAGCTCATTTCTGCAGACCTACTTTAAAAAGGAGGACGGATGAATTCTGTTTTGAGACTGTGGTTCTATTAACAGACTAATCTAAACATTACATGGAAATTTCATTTCAGCAGCAGGAACCTGAAACCTAAAAACTTATATTTAAAAGTGTAGCCTTTGTTATTTTTGAACAGGATAGCTTTGATTCTTTTGTGCTTTGTGCCAGCCCACATTTACACACTCTGCAATAAAAGGAAGGTGATTAATAACAAGGTTTGCATTTAATTAACCAAACTCTGTCATAAAAACAAGCCTCTTTTATTTGACTTCTCGTTTTGTCCTAAGCACCTTTCCAAGTACGGATTGTTTGACTCAATTCTGCTCCTCTCCAACTGGACCACCACAAAGTTGGCCTGATGGTCACTCTAATCATCCTCCAGTCTGAATCAGCCCTGAAGACACGGACCATCCGCACAGTTCCAGACCCCGCGGAGCCTCGGTTACCAAAGGACCTCGATTTGGTCGGCCCTTCCTTTCTCCAAGCCAAGAATCAACAAATGTGTTGGCGATTCTGGAAGTTAGAAAGAAAAGGACGAAAGAAAAGAACTACATTTGGAACCCAAACTTATCCAAGATAAACAGTGAAGTCTTTAGATCTTAATTTGATTGGAATAATCCAGATAAACGTTTTGTTTTCAGGACACACTGCTCAAAGGGTGTGCATCTCCACTGGGGTCTGACTCAGCCATTATCAGACACTTTGTATTGATCTCATGATGTCGATCAAGAGCTAGAAAAATGGGAATCACATTAAAAAGTCAAACTGGATAAGGGAGGGTTTGGTCGGACTGGCTTGTGTAATGTCTGGCATTAAAACTACCTAAAATTAGTAAGAAGCAAAGAAATCCACTGGTAGTCGTTTCAAGAGTTCTAAACAATCGAGAATTGCTAGACAACAGGTCTGTTGTTGTTGGCCAGGTGTTTAACCCTTTAAAGTACCACTCCAATCATCTTTTGATTGACTGTATTGTCAAAGTGTTTCCAGTGTTTTTTAATGATGATTATGATATTGTGTTGTTTTCTAGGACATATTTTCTGCAGAGCGCCAGCAGCTCATTAAAAATTCACCTCTGAGCGGAAACGTTGGCATGGAGTAACGCTGCCTACCTCCCTGAGACCGAGAGCTCGTTGAAACCAGGCCTCGAAAGCAGGTAGACAACATCTCTCCCATCCCACCTGCCTTTGAAAGCATCTTATTGGCTAAACACACCTGATCCAGGTAATCCACAGCAGATAAGGCAGTGTTTCTGGAAAGTCAGCAGGAGTCCGGCCATTGAAGCCTGATTTTTGCCGCTAGCTTACAGTCCCTCACACCCCCAACCTAACATTAGCAGTACAACAAAAATGGTGAGCAGTATTTGAAGCTATCCAGCCGTACAGTTTCAAGCCAAATGTCAGCTCAGACGAGGAAAACAAAGATCTACATGGACCTAGTTGTCTACTAGTGGATGCATCAGATTAATCAGACAGCATTCTTTCGCCTGATTCACAACAATTTAATTGAAGAAATATTCAGAAATGCAATTTTAAGCCTAATCTTCTTTATGTAAGTCCTCCATCATGAGAAAAATGCCACAAGAACATGTTAAAACACATTTTTCCTCAGTGGGTCACACAGTAATTGTTCCCGGCCATAGCAAATAACGCACGCTCTTTGAACCTCCAGAATCATTCAACCGTTACCCGTTGGAATTGCGATAGTTGCATATATGGTTGAAGAGTTATGTCTGTCAACACTGGATTCCCTGAACCGTCCAGTCAGATGCATATTAGCCCTCAGACAATTACAGAATGTCTCAAGTCAATGAGCTGTCGAAGGTACAATCTAATGTAAATGCCTCTATATAGAATAAAGCAGGCACCAGAAAATGATGTAACAAAAAAAACATCTAATGAACGGAGAAACGTTTCTAAATGGCAGGAAAAACGAGAACCTGAGAAGCTTTCAGGTGTTCTACCGAGGAAAGAAGTTCTTCAAACTATCTCAGGACGGTCTCCGGCTCCGGTCCAACACAGACAAATGCAAACAAGGGAATGCACAGAGACAAAATCCAGAGAAACAGCAGTAAATAACTCCGTGATGTAATGACGGGCCTCTCAAGGAGTTCAATCCCATCGGGATGACCACTAAGAAAGCTTTTCCAGATCAAGCAAACACACTAAAGACGCCATTTACCAAGAAACGGCTCATCATCCTATTGTCAAAGATGAATAAATAAATAAAAAGCATTGTCTGCTGTGGTTTCAGGATTTATGGTGCATGCAAAGAAACCACACTACTTTAAAGAAGACCAAACATCTGCGCTGACATCCTTTTGCTGTTCTTTTCATCTTTTTCTCACTTTGATCTTCACGTGGCAACATTTTCTTTTCTTCTTTTACTCGTTTCTCAGTCCTGCCACCTCTGTGCTCCAGATCTCTGTTTTGTGTCTGGATTGGTTTCTCAACCGCAGCGCTCCTCCTCATCCTTCTCCGTCTGATTGTCTTCTCTCCGGTACCACGATTCTTTGGGTCCTTGCAGATCCAGACCCAATTCTGCTTCCCTGAGGGGCTGAAGACGTCCTGAACATGAAGCCTGATTGCGTGTTTGCATGTGTTTCCATGATGGCGTCCGATAGCTCTGGGCCAGACTTTTTTCTGGACATAGGAAAGAGGGGGGATTATGGGAAAAAAAATCAAGTGAAGCTTAAAAATGACCCCTAGAAAGCATTTGATATTTAACTGTAACTGTAACTTCCACGGAGCAGAATTCTGTCGACTTGATGAATTTGGATGAGGCTGTGTGTGAAGAATAAACTGATTTATTTTGATGTCAGCAGCCTCATTATCTGTCCACATTAATGACATGTCCTGCTGTGATGGAAAACACAAGTTTCCTTCGTTCAGATATTTGACCGGCGAAGCGTGGACTCACTTACCTTCCGTTTACGTTGGTTCCCGTGTGTCACTCATGCGCCAGACGCACTCAAACCGCCTTTCACCTCTTTCTGATTTAAGCTTAAGTACATTCAGAGTCGGGTATTCGGTCGTAAACACATCATAAAGGGCCGTCTTTGCTAATGAAGCGACTGAGGAGAGAAGCAGATCTGCAGTCAAAGCGACCAGAGCGGTTCTTTATAGTTTGGCTTCGCCCGTCTCCTCACTTTTTTGTGGAAAAGCCGTGGAGCGTTCCCAACCGGCATTCTGGGTTTGACTGCCGTTCAGCGCCAAGAGCTACATATTGGTTTATTTCAACCCTAAAAGCTGAAGGTTCAGCAGGAAAGCAGAAGACATGTGGCTCGAGGAAAAGCTGAGCAGGAGAAAATGGTTAATATTCACACCGAAAACTCGGGTTTAGGCGATTTGGTGAAGAAGACGAACAATCGACAAGTCCTTAAGTCAAGACATAGGTCGATTTCTTAATTCATGATTGTTTTGACTTGATTTTCTGTCATTTGATAAACTTCAGAGAGTCTGGACTTTCTTTTTTAATGTGTGTAGAAAGACGCTTGGAAGACATTTATTACAAAATTCATGTTAATTCTTGAGCTTTCAAGGAACAACCAAAGCCAGATTTAACAATAAAAAGCGGTTCTTGGTAAATAGTCTTAATCCAATAGAGTAAATATCCATTGTAACATTGGTACGGTCAAATACTCAAGTCTATTTGGCTGCAGGGTATCCCTTAAAAAGTGATAATGGACGCCGCCCATTGGGGCAGCCGTGGTGGGGAGGTAGAGCGTTCAACCTCTGGTCAGAATACTGCACGTTTGGTTCCCACCTTGCCTGTTCATGTGTCGAAGTGTTCTTGGGCAAGACACTGAACCCTACATTGCTCCAGGGGTTATAGGTTGGCGGCAGTGTTTGGCAGTGGAGCTGCCATAAATGTGTTAATGTGTGTGGGTGCATGGGTGAAATAGGGTTAATGGCCGACGAAGTGTGCGTTATCCCTTTTTTCCCCCCTTGTTACGTGGCCGCGCCGCACCACCGCTGCAGTCAAGATTCGGTGATATAAAGCGATATTTTGTCCAAATGATGAAGCAAAAGGTTGTTTTAAAGAAGCCGGCGCAGTGATACAAAACATTTCAGCTAGGTGACCGGAACTTCTTTTTTCCCAGTGCGGTTATCACTGTGGTATATCACTTTTTAATGCACACCCAGCAGCCAATCAGAATAGAGTATTCACAAGGACCGTGGTATAATGCAACTGTAAAGCACGTTGGGCTTTCTCAGAAGGCAGTATAGCACTGTATAAGTATACGCTGTTTACCATTCACGTCATTTTGCTATTTTTGCATTCTTGCTATTTACACACCAAAAATGTTCTATATTACGCTGGACCAAATGCCCGTTGGTAACTGGAACAACAGAAAGCTGGAACATAGTTAGACAGACGTTATCCCATGGTTCAGAGTAAATACACATATTTTTGCAGAGAGACCTGATAGGTATTTTGAAGCATGGTGGTAGATCAGTGATGATATGGGCTTGTTTTAAATGCAGGTTGTAAGAGATGAATTCTATTCATCCAACAAACAGAAACTTCCGTTACTGCACTTTATCGGGAAACTGTGGGATTGCTGGGGCTTTCAACACATAAAGATAGGCGACAATGACTGACGGAAATAAAAGAAGAAGAATCTGACCCGAGGCTTAAGACTCTTCCCACATTAAAGAACCGTTAGAACCAAAACAAAAGATAAATCAATGAAAATGAAGCATTTTTAATGGATGAAATTAGACATCACATCAAAACTGTTTGTTATTTATGCAAACAGAACAGCATGTTCGTCTGTTTTGACAGGAAGTCCCATTATAATCCCAAACACATGTCCTCCCACTGTGAATAAATACACCAAAGTATCAGTAATGCAGTTTTTCAATGCAGTAATGCATAAGAGGAGAGTGTTGCAGCCAAAGTGGCTGAATTCATTTGATTTTACAGATTATATGAGGTGGAGGTGATGAAGAGACCCAGGAAGGCTCGACAAAGAAACAGTGCAGTAAATACATCCAGATTACTGTAATAGTTGTCGGGAAGAAATGGATGTCTGGAGGTGGTTGAGGTGTTCCAGAGGGCAAAGCGAAGATGAATGAGAGGAAAATGAAAACAAGTTTAGATAGATTTGAGGCAAAAAGAAGGAAAACTTTAGAGTCCAAGTAGTCTGAAAAGGTGAAAAAACAAAAATCCACATTTTATATATTCTTTTAAATAATTCAGGGGATCTAAACATAAAACACCACAAAGGGGACCTCTTTGGTCAAATAAAAAAAAACTTCCAACCCACCAGTGATGTATTTGTTGGACATATCAGCTTTTATTCCTCCTAATTCACTTGAACTTCATAGTAGCAAATTATGAAATTACAGTCAAACTGGACTGGAAGAGTTCCAAAGGCACTTTGCCTCTGAATGAATAGAAGCTTGTCAAAGAGTAAAAAAGGAGACTGTGATGATCGAGTAAATGTTAAAGCCAGTCAAAAAAAAGAGGAAATCATCTGATGTTTCAAGTCTAATTTAAAAAAAAAACGATTTTTTTGACATTATAAAAAGAAAAGACCCTTTTACACCCGAGATGTCAGCGGTGATGCTAAATAACACACCTGCCGAAACTCTTCTACCATTTACACGAGCAGCGTGAATCAGCTGGTTAAGACGCGGAGAAAAGTGGCTTTTCATGTCGTCTTTGCACTGATATGCAACACATTACTAACGTCGTGTATAAAGTCACAGTGTCACGCGCCTACGGGGGAGTTTAAAACTTTTTAAATTACTGTCAACAAACTGCTCGAGAGACAACATGGAGAATATGTAACAGTTACGAAAAGAAAGGTGGAGAGAGACAGAGGCAAAAACAGAATGAGAGTCTCCCAAACGCTAAGACGGGGAATTATGACGAAGCTTATCCTGCGCTGGGATTCACTGTGACTACAGTGACCAGGAAAAACTGCCGTGTCAGCACAATGCTTTTTTACCTATTTCTTCAGACTAAAACGTTAAATATATTGGTGCTGCTGTGTTAACGTTTCCGATCAATTTACATTTAATTTTATTTATTGATTAAATTGTTTTTTCTCAGCATCAAATGGTTCAGTTGGTCAAAATGTTTCAAAATAAGGAATGACAGATTTTTTTTTATTTCAGGCACTTTAAGCTTTTTGTTTCAATGGTAGACTATAAAAAGGGTTTCTGTGGCAAAATGAAGTAATATTTGTTTAAAGTTGATTTATATTGTTTTTTTTTGTTAATGTTAAAAAGGCTACAATTTTATGTATACTTATAAAATTATTATAGATAATGATTTCATTTTTTCCGGGGGGGGGGGGGTGTTACAAAAAATAATTCAGAAGCACTGGTGTAACCCTTATGCACTTCTAAACTGTTTTTAGGGTTTGTGTTCTCGTATTGCTGCAGTGTGTGTTTGAATTTTAGGGATTTTGATTATTGCACCGGGAAAGATTAGTTGAATCCTAAATCAATCTGCAATGAAACGACAGTTAACTCCTGAAAAAAAAAAATAATAATAAAATAATAAAAAAAAAACAGTTTCTGTCACTCTAAAGAACTCAAAATGGAATAGTGTTAGATTGTACCGATACAGTCAAGATGAGCTTTGGTGGAGGTGGAGTTCTAAATGCCTTCCCACCTTCATGGATTTTTCTGTGGCATCTCAACGGGAACGTCCTCGAAGACGAATGGAAATATATTATTAAAAATACAAAAAAGTCCTAAAAAAAGGGAAAAATCCAGGCAACAAAGTTAGAGATTTCCCAAACCCTAGTTAGTTTATATGCCACCTTGTTGCCAAAATATAACTCACACAAAAAGTGTGTGCATGTGTGTTTTCACAGAGGAGGTCAAACAGTAGGGGGGCGGTTTATATCAAAGTGAAGAACAGGCCAAACTGGCTTAGTGCAGCACGATCACTCCCGTATGACCCTGCGCTGAAATCGTTTCCGTATGACCAGAAATATGTCATCAGAGTCTTGGGAGAGCCGGGGACGGTACGAGAAGAAGAATGTTACTGGAGTGTGTGTGCATGCACAAGCTGCTCGTCTGTTTGCAATTGTGTGCGTTTCTCTGGTCCATGTTTGAACTTCTGTTTGTGTAAAAAGGGTAGCAACGCATCTTCAATAAATGTGTGCATCTACGCCGAGGGACAGTGTGTGTACGTGGAGGAGAGCACATCCAACACAAACAACCAGACCGTCTCTGAGGTTGAAAATAAAGTAGAAAAAAAAAAGAAACTCTTAGTCAGAATTGTGGAAATTTCAGAAGCTGGAATTTCAGTTTGCTGCCAAACATCATTAACTCTTTATGAGCTCAACTCTATAAAATGCACTGAAAGACACACAGGCAGACCAAAAACCTCTGAGGCTAAACCATGTCAGTACTAATCTGATCATCCAGACATAATATTATGGCCACAAAGTATGTCAAGAGCCTACTTAACTTCCTGGAAGGGATGTGAGGGGCAACAAAAAGACCTATGGATCAACAGTAAAATAAAGCAACGCAAGTTGTTTGTAGCTTAACTAGACACACACAACAATTGTGTCGTGTAAGAAGACCCAATCCAGTCAATAAAGC
Organism: Oryzias sinensis; assembly: GCA_037389245.1. Classification (NCBI taxonomy): domain Eukaryota; kingdom Metazoa; phylum Chordata; class Actinopteri; order Beloniformes; family Adrianichthyidae; genus Oryzias; species Oryzias sinensis. The sequence goes on along the minus strand of CM074505.1, from coordinate 3,345,250 downwards.
CTCATTTCCACTAAGCAGTCCGGTCTGGTATTTTGAGTGTTTCCATTCTAAAATGGACCCATTAATCCAGACTGAACCATACCAATTTGGGCCCCGGTAAGGGCGGAGCTACTGTTGAATCCCATTGATTGGCTGAAGGACAGTCGAACTTTGAGCGGAAATGCTCACCTGAATTATCCAGGCCATTCTGAACCGGACCGGATAGTACTGTACTGCAGAAACAAGGCTTTAATGGTCTGCAACAAACTATGACCATGGTGTACCCAGGGAAGGGCAGGTCAGTCTACATAAAGTGAAAATATTCAGACAAACTTTTTTTCTGCAGGTGTGTTGCAGGCGACAGTGAACATTTATCCAAAACACAAGGGCGTGTAGGAGAGAAGTAGGTGAGACACACAGACATTGACATATTATGTACACACCTCGGGCATGCAGCATCCGTGGATGGTCAGTAAAGGGCCATCGTACTAGCAACCAGAGTGTGGCGTAAGGACACCGTTCCACAGCATCATCCAAACACCATCACGCCGTGTAACTTACATTTGCTTCTCAGATCCTTCCTAATACCCTTTACAATCGGACGGCAATGGTACAGTGGTATGAGAAAGTTTGGGCACCCCTGATCATTTTCAAGATTTTTCTTCATAAATCATTGGTTGTTCAGATCATCATTTTCAGTTAAATATATCATATAGCAAATGAACACAGTGATATTTGAGAAGTGAAATGAAGTTTATTGGATTTAAAGAAACGGTACAATAATTACATAAACAAAAGTAGGCAGGTGCGTAGATTTGGGCACCCCTGTTGTTTTATTGATTTGACTTCTTTTAGTAATAATAGTAGACAAAATTGGTATTATAGGCTCATTGATCCTTGACCTACATACACATGTGAAGCCAATCATGAGAGGAGGTATTTAAGGTGGCCAAGAGCAGGTTTTTATCCTATTTGCTTCTTCACTGTGCTCATCTGCTATATGATATACTTAACTGAAATTGATCATCCGAACCAATGATTTATGAAGAAAATCTTGAAAATGATCAGGGGTGCCCAAACTTTCTCATACCACTGTAGGTTTTCTTTTCAATATGTTTCTTGAGGTGTCCATATGAGCCTCAAGGAAACTAAGACACTTGTACTACCCTTAAGATGTGACCATTTCTCCCTATGACCCTCTACGGAACTGGAAAACAATACATCTGTACGGGTCAACCCCCAAATGGGTTCATGTGACTAGAGCTTTAGCCTCTGTGGGATCTGATCATCACTGGCAGTGTGTAACTGTTTATTGGTCGGGTCTTGTTCTTGCCATTGACCTCGCATCTTAGGACTTCACCTACTGGTTGGAGGTTTTTGGCTGTCGCAGGTTTCCTTGTTGCAGGTTCTACATTGGTGTTTGCCTATAAAACTGATTTTGACATTTTTTTATTATGCACTATTTTTGGTATTATTTTATACCAATGGAGACAAAAACCATGTCAAAGATTAGGTTTTGCACCGGGGGTGAAGGTACATTTGTGTTTTGTGTGAGTTTAAGTGTTTTTCATGTTTTTTCCCCTTTGTACTGTCATTTTCTGTGAAAAAGTTTGTGTCTCAATGTTTAATAACAGTTCTTTTTTAATTTTAAAAGGAGTTTTGTGGGACTTATAAAGAAAGAAAGCATTCATTAAGCAGCATTTCCCTGGTACTTTGTTCCCCTCCTGTTCGTCCCCTTTACCTCCCTCCCCCCTCCCCTCCCCGCCTAACACTGAAGTTGCCACATTCCCTTTCTGTAGCCCCCGAATTTCTCACCTCCCCCGCCCATTCAGCGATCCTGTAACCCTAAGCCAACATTTAACCGTCTCCCCTTTGCCTTCACACAAATTTCATTGCCTTGACCTGACCTTGCCTCCTCCTCAGTTTAGGTCTCTCATAACTTCACTGAGTTGAACTTATGCCCCGGATTCTGGTGTTCTTTTAAACACACACACTTATAGTCGCACAACTTATAAGGACACACACAGACATGCTTTCAAACTTTTCATGAAGGAGAACATTGATCTGCGTTCATAAAGATGTCGGAGCAGAGATCGAGTTGTCTTACTTCTGGGTTGGAAAATGAACTGGGAAAATAACTCAGATTTAGTAAAAACAAATTGTGCTTTATTGTACTAAAGGTAATCTATTATCATGGATAGATTTTACTCTGAAAGGCTTAAGAAAAGCATATAGACTCTTTATAATCCAACGCACCGGATAGTCTATACAGTCTTTTAGGGGTTAGAAGTGATGGAATTAAGACCTAGCCTTAGAAAATATAGGACACCACTGGTTATATATGTGTAGACTCATTTTACTTTTATGTAATTTAGATCAACAACCAAATTTCATCCAGATTTTTAGATGGTGTGACAGTTGTAATAGTAAAAAGAACAAAAATTAATGGTGATTCCAAAAAAATATTGGCCATTTCTTCAACTACAGCAAAACAAAATGTCCTTTTATAGTTTACCGGTCTGGACTACTGTCTTCTAATTATAGTTTTTAACGTGTATCAGAGGCAAAACAACTAAATACATTTTTTAAATTTTATTTCTAAATGAGTCAGTAACCTGGAAAATACTTTCCCCTGCGTAAAAATGGAGGCCTCATTAAATTAATAGATTCAGATAGAAATTTTACACACTATCTCAGAGTTTAATCCATTTTTTAATTTAATCTTGAAGCAACTGATTTATGCAATTAGAAAAGTCGACTGTTCTGTAGCAACAAACACAACAAATAATCATAATTGGCCAATAATATTCATGGGAAGATATGCTGTGATGCAGAGGAAGAGCGGTCAACCTCTCACTTGAAAGAGGCAGGTTTGATTCCTGCCTTCCCATGTCTCAGTGCCTTTGTGCAAGAGACTGAGCCCCAAGTTATTCCTAGTGGTTGCCTAGTATATTCTTGATAATCCTCTTTTTTTTCATTATATTTTTTCTTTATTGTGAGTTATTCAATTTATAAAATGACCAATCAGATGCCTCAATAAGAGTAGGTAGAGCCTGCTGGCACCAACATTCAAAACATTTGACGGATTCTCCTGAGTCAGCATTCAAGAGCTAGCAGGGCTCCAGACTAACTTTTTTCACTAGGAGCACTGTGGCCCCCAACTGAAAATTTTAGGGGCACAACCAGAAAATATAGGGGCGCATACCGTAAATCAACATTCTAACCAAATCTACTAATTTCCACTGTATTACTAATAAATACTTTAATAATAGATGCAGAAATTACAATGTGCTGTTTCTAATTCAGTGTCACATTTTATTCTTCACTTTTGAAGATGCAACAAGAAGGTAAACTGACAGAAGAAGGTAAACTGACAGCACCATCGCTGTCATGACAGTACAAATAGTAAACAAAATACCATACATTTAGAATTAAACGAAAGTTTTTAGTAACAAAGTGATTACCGTAGTAACCTTTCGGTCATTTCACAGTTACAAACAATACTTAAATGTATGTAAACATTAGGGGATGGAAATTCATGTTGGTGACACCAAATAGGTGCAGCCCAGATGCACAATAAGCGTGTTTGAGATCACCCAGATGGACGCAACGCTGCACAGATCACCTGGTGTGAGATGTATATTTTTGTTTTTGCTCCAACATCACCTGTCAATCAAAACAAAAATATCACGAGAAAGGGGCGGAAGCAAGACCCCAACCTGAGCGAACGCAGCTGGAAATTTAGTACTGCACTGACTGAAAGCTGCCCTACAGACTACAAAACTGTCATGGTTGGCGTTTGTTGTGTCCTGTTTTTCGTCTTAGTTCTTGTTCTGTCTTGTTTGGTTCTGTTTCCTGTTTTATTTTGAAAGGTTTCCTGTCTTGTCTTGTTTCTTGAGTTTTATCTGCCCTGATCGTGTCCACCTGTGTCTTGTCTGCCCTGTCTGTATTTAAGTCTTGTCTCTGCCTTCCTCCTGTGCTGGTCCATTAGCCTTGTCATGGTGTTTTCGTCTTCTTGTCTTTATGCCTCGTTCCATGTCTTTTGCCACGCTCATGTCTCCATGTCCCTCGCCACGCCAAAGTAAGTTTTTGTTTGTTTTGTAATCCTGCTCTGCAGCGCCCTTTGTTATAATTAAACCCTCTAGTCCCTGAACTGTGTGCCTCCGCCTCTGCATCTGGGTCCTACCGGCTCTCAAGCCACCCGCACATTGTGATAAAAACAATGCATTATGGGACATGTGTCCTGATGGGTTTTTGTAGTTCAGTGATCAATTAAAATAATTTAATATGCCAACCGATTAAAAAAAGGCTACATACATTACAAAACATTAAAATAATTATCAAAGATAATATATCACAAATCACAGATCATACTAAGGTGAAGAGGCATATTAAAAGTAAATTAAATGTTAAGGACAACAACTTCCTGTTCTCCTTCAGTTTCGCTGCAGCTTCGCCTTCACCCCCCCCCCCTGTCCCAGGCGCGGGCGCTGGTTCATCTTAAACACGTCTATCGTTGCATTTTCCCCACGTGTTTTAAATGTGTCTAAGACTAAATCGTGTTGTTGCTCACACGTGTTTAATGCTAGAGCCCCGTTAGCTGTCACGCATGTACGTGTGGGACATTTATTCTACTCAGCTGGCCATCTCCCGCGGGAGCGGTGTGCTGCCGTAACGGCCGCGCATGATGAGAACCGTGGTTTGCTTCGCGAGTTTGAGACCCCTGCTGTACACTCTAGCACTGGTGCACTAGCTGCAGGTCGGAAGAATGAATCAATAGTTCGCTTGCTCATAGCTCAGACGCACATTTCAGGTTGTGATGACATTTGTCTCCGTTTCCTTCCCACAGATGTTTACGCGCGCTTGATTATCTCTAGGCCCCTCCCCCTCCACGCATTTAGCCACTTACAGTGGCTTTCCCTATTCTTCTCACACGCATTGGCCGCCTCACAGACGAGCATCACGCGAGTGTGTGTTGGCGTTTCATGAGTATGTATGAGAGTGTGTGTGTTTGCGTGTGTGTGCGCTTGCGTCTCATGAGTATGTGTGCGAGTTTGTGTGTGTTTGCGTGTGTGTGGGCTCGCGTCTCATTGATTATTTCATTGATCATTGACGTGCCCTTCCATGTTTACTATATAAAAAATACGGAGGGTGGGGGAGGCAAATTTACTGGTCGCACATGTGCGACTGGATGTAAAATTCAGTCGCACACTCTCTAATTTTGGTCGCAAAATGCGGCCATTTAGTCGCAGTCTGGAGCCCTGGCTAGGGGTGTGGACTTTCAACAAGCTCACTTCTGATTGGCTAGAGTGGTGAGCATATCACTGCTTACTGACGGCGTTTGGCCCAAACATGGCGGCAATCAAATTTGCAAAAAAAAAACAGGGTGACCATTGTGAAAATAAGACAACAATTCAGCCTTCTATTCAAATTAGTAGTAAAGAAACTTAAGTAAATCAATACTTTGAGGTTTAATTTGTCTTTTATACCATGGTCTGGGTGAATACTCGATTCTGATTGGCTGCTGGGTGTGCATCAAAAAGAGATAACGCACAGTGATAACCGCACGCCCCAAAAAGAAGTTCCGGTCACCTAGCTTAGATCTTATGTATCACTGCGCCGGCTTCCTTAAAACAACCTTTTGCTTCATTATCTGGACAAAAAGAAGCGGTAAGAGGTGAACTTTCTCTCTGAACTGATGCTTTATTCAACCCATCGGGACGATAAGCATATATATATCGCAGAATCTTGATTGCATCGCTGGTGCGGCGCCTTGTCAAGTTACCATGATAAGGCGCCGCACCATGTCACAAACAGCCCGCATTTTGTAAAAGAAAGTGTTTCAAATTGAAAAAAAAAACAAGAATTAAGGACTAAAAACTGGTTACTATTTATTTCATTTCATGGTATAGGTGGGTTAATGGCCTTTGAGGTGTGCATTATCACTTTGCGTCAGACGGATTAGCCTTACACGGCGTGCGTTAAAAAGTGATAATGCATACTTCGACAAGCATTTACCCTTACTTACTTTTGTTTCCATTGATGCCCTTTTAATGTTTTATTAAGATTTTCTTTTTGTTCAAGTCTAAAGCACATCATCTAACTGCAAACATTCCTGCAACCTCTTTTTTTCCTGATGAATTCTTGACTTTGGAAGTTTGTTCAAACATGTTTATTCTCTCTCCGTGGTGGTTTGTTTGACCTTGGTACAAATTTTCGAAGAAAGAACAATATTAAATAAGGAAGAGATATCGTCTTGGCCCATTCAAATGCCTTAGCCCGCTTTCATATTACATTTTATTCCCTGTCTTTTTCTGTGGTCCTTGGAAGGTCAAACCGTTTTTCCCTGGCTTTGTTTATCGGCTCACGGCGCTACTCTGCTCCAGTAAATTCTCACATTCTCAGCAGTTATCACGTTCTCAGACGATAGTCGAGCGGGCAAGAGGTGGGAGAACCTGATCACCGTTGCCTTTCCGTAGACCCTTGACTCTCCTCCAAACCCCCGTCCTGTAACTCACATTTATGCAGGTAGAAAACACAGATTTCCTCTTAAATAACAATGAACTGGACATCCAGGCATGCCGGCAGACCGCTTCTCTTTTATATCTTCCCCGCTCACACATGACCCTGTTCCAGTGTGCGCTGACCTGAGAGTAACTCAGTGAAGTCGGCCAATAAAACACAGAGGAATCGTTGGCACGCAACTTGACATTCTGGTGGTTTGTTTGGATAACCTCTCATAGCTTGGGCCCAGCAGACGCGTACAAACCACACGGCCGTCCGGCAGAGTATTTTACCTTTATGGCTCTCCCGACACGCAGCGACCCTTAGCGCCTCATGCGCCCCCTATGGTTGCCCTCCTTTTAAACCCACCACACACAAACATATGCTTAGGCTTTGCAGTCACTGTTTTTCTAGCAGTTATGTTGAAACGAAACAGTTCCCCAAACACTGTAACTACAGGGCAATACGCAAAAATGTCTGTTTTTAGCTGCGTTAGCAGAGCGCTAACATGAGCCTTTGGGCCGGTGCTGGTGGCCGTCGGATGAATCCAGGACAGTTTTATGTCAAAAACGAACATGACCTACTTTACCAAAATACTAACAAAAACTGAGTACATGTGTCTAAGCTGTAAAACCCTGAGATTCATTGAAATAAATGAATAATATAAACAAGAAAAGCATAATTTTATGTTTTAAGAAGACGACATGACATTTTTTACTTCAGCTACTACTGTACATTTTCAAACATAGATGTTGTATTTAAAACTGTTATTTACCCGTTACCCTAAACAGAACTTTCTAAGGTAGCTCCTGCACAGTTCTCTTTACACAAGACCTCTGTGAGATCCGATCTAATGCTAATACATCGGCCACCATGCGATGGGCAGGCATTGGCAAAATCCTTATGATTAGCTGCTGTTGTCAGATTTTGGCGTGGTCATGAATGTAGATGCCGTCAGGTGTCAATCAGTCAGGCGAGGGTGACGTCATTACAAAATCAGCTGGCCACAGGGCGGTGGCAGCATCAGCCGTCTCCCTATTTGGAGCCACTGCGGTTGGGATCGGCAGATTGACCGCCGGCCCGTGTCAACAGCCCTCGTCGAGTGGGCAGGAGGGAGGGTGGCAGTCTGAAATCGGCCTATCATCAGACAATTTTGGACACCTGGGACACCCCACTAAGCCAGAGGCGTTCAGATCCAGGCCTCAGGGCCGGTCTCCAGCTGCCTTATCTACTGCTGGTTACCTAGATCCGGTCTGTTTAGCCAATAAGGAGCTTCTGTGGCAGGATGGTTGGAAAACATGTAGGACAACGGCCCTCGAGGCCTGGATCTTGGTCCCCCCTGAAATCTTTATGATCCCTCAGTGGGAAATTTAACTGTCAAAACATACCTGGGGATCAAACATCAAAGCAAAAAGAATAGATATTTAAAATGTGCAAAACATGACAGGTAAAAAAGATGTAAACTAAAGAAAAATCAAACACAGGGATATACAAATACAGACACAACAACTAGAACAGGAAAAAAAATTAAAACATAAAAAGGAAAATATCTTAGAATTGACAGTTTGCAGGTTTATGTTATGGTTAGATAATTGGATGAATTTGCATGAAGTTACATTTTAATCAGATTATTCATACGTCTCCAATGTATTCATTTTAATTGTATTTTTATATAATAATTTTAAATTCCTGTAAAAGCCTTTAACCCTCTTTACATCCTTCTGACAAGCCTATGTCTTCACTGTTTACACCATTAACATCATTCCAGAAGAAAAGCTGCTTTGTGCTGATTTCAACACTTTACAATAGTGAAGGGTTCACACAATCGACAACACTCTGTCAATTCTCCTGCAGTTAAAGCAGCAGCCCTTTTGCATCACTTGACATCAATAATTGTGTTGCATGTCGGTGCAAAGGGGATACAAAAAGACGCTTTTCCACGCTGCAGAATCAGCTGATCAGGTGAACCGTCAAAGAGTTACGGTCTGCTACTGTACGTGTTATTTAGGTGTCGCCAGCAACAACTCCAGTGTTAAAGGATTAATGGCTTTTACTACGTAGTACTGAGGTTTAGATTAGATGCAGGGTAAACATATTGCTGCCTTAATGCTCTCCTGGTTTGAATTAGGAGTAATGTTTAAACCTGTAAAATGCACACCAGGCGCTGTTTTTTTGTTTCTTTGCCTGTGTCTCAGCATCAGCCTTGACTGCAGTTCATCTGCAGCGGTGGTTAATGTTACTGTCTCCAACCTGGTCTGCTTTTCTCAGGTCTTTAGTGGACCGTCTGACCACAGAGAAGTCGCAGACATCTGAATGCTGTCAGCTGCTCCAGCACCTTTACAGCGGTTCATACTGTATGTGTGTGTGTGTGTGCGCGTCTGTGTGTGTTGGCTGTCTATTGGTTTTTAAACTACTCGGTGAATGCTATTTTCATGTGGACCATGAAAATCATCCAAACTAAAGTTAGGCTGGTGACTAATGCGGTCTGACCATGGATGTTCCACAGATGAACCAAAAATGTCAGTTCCTTCTTTGGTGGCAAAAAGCAGACAATAGTTGGCCCCAAGAAGTGCAAACTAAAGGCCTTAAACCTATTTCATTGTTGGCACACGCTTCATTTCAGGGGCTCTCTAAATTGGTCGACTGTTTTCAATGAATTCCGTCTGGTTCGTTTTTCTAGTCATCAAAACGTTTAAGGGCAAATGATGGAGCTTTAATATTCTTTCCAATGGAACCTGGACGCAGGTACAAGAACTTGCATAATTCTAGTGCTATTCTGTCCTAATTATGCTAATAGAATCTTTTCTGTTTATTTGTTTGTTAGTATTTTTTTATTTTGCACACGTTCTCACACTGCCCTAAGATTTGTGTAATAAATATAATTTACCTTTGCTTACTGGAATAAAACTGCATTAATAAATGGCAGTAAAGCAACACCTACTATGTTTATTTGAATGAAGGTTAAGGAAAAGGGCTCTATGGACCGACAAGGGAAAGATGGTAAGGATGCATTCACACCCAACGCAATCTGCACTTCGAATTCGCATCCTTCGCCTGATTGTGTTCATCACTGTGCGCGTGTGGGAGGAGCTATTGTTAAAAGTTTGTAACCCTCATCGCTACATAATGGAAGGCACAGATGATGAGAGATTTATTTTCAGTTATCAGGTCTCCATGTCTGGTTTCATGAGATCATTCAGAAACACTCCCGGTACGGTGAGCTTCACCGTTTACTGCCTGAGCTGCGTCTGAATAAAGTCCTCTCTCTCTGTGACATAGTTTGACAACTTGCTGTCCCGCATTAATCCAAGGGGGGGAAAAATTCAAAAGGAGAATAAAAGACGTTAATTTTACTATTAACTCAATTGAAAAAAATTTAGGAGGTGCATAAAACCATCAGATTCAATTTGAATTTGATTTTAGACATCAATCAATGTTCACATCATCAATACGTCACTTCAAATTGGCTGATGGGATGCAAAGATTCACTAAAGTTCGCATATTTGACCTCTGGAAACATCACACTGGATTTCAGAATTTTTATCACGCCAACAAAATTGCGCAACTACATAGCGCCCGAAGCTCAAAATGTGGCACAGAACCTCGGATCGTATCAGTCTATTGATCCAACATTGAAACTGGACGCCTCTGGAGCAGGAATCACAATCGGTGGCCGCGCTTGCCAGATTGTGATGACCGGACATCTGGTCATCTCCGGGCCCCCGGGCCATGTCAACAGCCTTTCTCGAGTGCCCGTTCTCCTACCGTACGATTTCTTACAATCGGTGGCAGGGAGGCGGGGGCGCGTGTGTGTGAGATGGGACCAGAGGCCAGCAGTCTGAAATCGGCCGATCATCACACAATTTTGGGGACCTTGGAGACCCTCTCATCAGTCTGTCACTCCAAATGTTCCCGGGCAGCTAATGACCGATGTTGATGTATTAACAATTTTTCCTAAAACTTCCACAGCCGCCGCGCAGCATGTAAAAATTCAACTGCTGCCTACAGATTACCTCAGGATTTGAGGTTGCCACGAAATCCTACCCTCCAACACCCTAACCCTTACCCACGCTAGCTGCGATGCCACAGACCAGTAAAATCTCAGGGTAAAGAGATTCTACTTCCAATGCACACTTTGTCTCTGACATGCTGCCATTTCAGGTCAGAACAGAAGTGCCTTGGGGTGAGCTGATAATATATTCAAGCTTCCTCCACAGCAACCAAAAACTATCAAAAATAAAATCTAAACTCTGTTTGACAGGAAGCTTTGATGTTCAAAAATGTTTTGTTTTGGCCACAGAATCATGTTGGGTATGGATAACATCAACATTAGACTTTAAACTTATCAGATATTTGATTCACTCTTGAGCAACTAAATTTGATTCAGGCCCATCACATGGAAACAGTTGGGGTTCTTAGACGCCGCCATCCGTGATGCCTCATAAGTCCAGCGTTGGAGAGCGCCCATCCAAAGCCAACTTCACTTACACAGAACTAAGAGGAGCCCACCACAGGCTGCTCAATGTCCAACTTCTGATATAATTCTTTAAGCGGGAAAAACTTTCATCTTTCTATTGCTTTGCTTGATCATTGTACACTGACTGTTCTCTGACCGCGCAGCATCTCCTATTGTTCCTCAACTGGCAGGACGAGATGAAGGCATTTGAGAAATTTCACCCACCTGCCTTTTCTTAAGCACAAATGTCTTAGCAGGGTTGGAAGGGCTCGACGTGACCTAAATGCTGGCAGCTGCAGCAGAATCTGCACTTCTTATGTCAAACCAGAGACTTTTCTTTAATCCCCAGAGCTGTTTCACGAGCACCCGGACACGCTCAGTGATGGGTAAAACCAAACAAATAACGAGTTGCACAAAAAATTCCAAAAGGAGCGCTGCAGCGCTTTAAAACGATGAAGAAATGTGTTTTCACTCCTTAATGAGGTTCATCTAAACTTTAAAGGTGTTCGGTTAAAAACCTGTTCACACGCGAGTCGCAGAAATGAGATGGAGCTAAATGTTCATAAAAGGAGAGGTTAATAAATACACTCAACATAGTTATACTGGAAGAACACGAGAGACTAAAGAATCCATAATCAAAGCAACAAAACACACAGTTTCTGGCTTTTTATGGGTCTAGTAATATAAACCAGAAGAGGACACAGTTCAATAAAGGACTAAATGTTGTGCAATCCAACTGCTACCTGGCTTACTCTTTGTTTACTCCTGAAAAGGCTTTATGCATTCTTAGACCAAAACAAAAAATAGAACTAAATCATCTTTAAAAATAAATAAAGTGTTATGGAAATTGTTAGCAAGCAAAGTTCAGTCTTAAACATCGCAGGAAATACACAAAAGAGGACCGAAGGAAAGACTTTGCAATAAGTAAAAACTTTAAAAAGATCGCAGATACCTTTCTGTTAAGCTAAGAGTTTTGATCAGTTTTGAATTGTATCGACCCCAATGATCACAGAAACACCTGAAAACTGAAAGCACAAGGTAAAACGGATGCACCACACTCACTGTCTGTATAAAAAAGTTAATAAACGTTTACTAGGAAAATGTATTACAACATCAAAAGAAAAATCAATATAACATTTCTTTTCTACTTTCTTACTGTGTTTATATGTATTTCTTGTTTGAATTATCATTTGTTGGTCAACCTTGTGAACGGAAACCCTAGTGGTCATTTGGTGCCCTGACTCCAGTTCAAACAAGCTTCAGTCCATATTTCGGAGGGATACTTCTAACTATTTTCAGGTTGGCTAAACTAGGGTGGAGAAACGTGCGTCATGTGATAAAAGGTTGGACCAGAATCGGCACTGTCCATAGCAAAAACACGAGACAACAGGAATATTTCTACCATTTAAGTAGAAGCGTTACCCATTTATCTATTGTTGCAACATGTCAAAAAGAAATGTTTTTTTACTCCTTTTATTATTATTTTGCTTTATTATCACTTTAGTCTCGGTGTTTTACAGATTGACGGGTGAGATTTAGTCACCATCGATATTGATGATGGTTTTCTAATCTGTCTGATAAATTCCGGTTGTAGGTGGCAATGTCAGTTTAGACTGTGAAGGTTAAGACAACAGGATTTTATTAGATTAGTTATAAACTTCACAACAGATTCTGCCAATAAGTTTGCAGTATTTCTCTGAGTATAAACAGACAGAAATTCAAGAATATGCAGACAAATAAAAGAAAAAGGAGAAATTTAATGACGGAGGTTAAAACCACAGTTTTCTTTCCAAAACTAAAGGGTCTCTTCTTCTCCGTTCCCCCTGATGATGGTAAATCTTCTATCACACACTATAGTGCTTGTAGTGGGTATAAATCTAATGAGTTTTCTCCACTCAAGACCACTGGACAGACATATGGTAATGTAATCATGCGGGAGGCTTGCAGAGACCTCACATGTATTAAGTCTGCGGTGGGATTATATCCTATTTAGTGTTGGTTTGTGAATAAACAAGACTACGTGTATGATGAATATATAAAATCCTCCAAATGATGTGTTTACATTGCCCCTCAACATGCCATCCAACTTAGAAAAACTGTCAAAATATGCTATTCCCCTTCAGTCGTAGTGCAGTTGTTGTTTGCACATTTGTATGGGACCTTCCTTCACCTCCCCTGACTTTGTGGACGTTCACCCACTCTGGAAGTGTACTTTGAATGAGCGCCATGTCTAAAACACAGACAAGGCCAACGCAACGTCTTCATAATGGCTCCAGGAAAGCATCAAAGGTTGTGACCTACCTTGTGTTTGTGTGTGTTTGCAGCCATGTCACCAGATATTATCTCGGCTTTTATCACTCTGGATTTATAGTTATGCTGATTCGTCTGCCAGACAACATGTTCGCTTAGCCTCTGCAACCTTTTGGCCCTGATTTAACCCCGACAAGCACTCAGGATTACCCAGAGGGCGACAGAATGGAAGATTAAGATCCAGATAGAGTGTGGAGGAAAGACCTTTTTACTAAAGCAGAGGTTTCAAAGGCCTCTATATGAATTGTAAATGGCACCTCGAAAAAAGCATTCCAACTAGCTTTGTTTTTCCCCCAACAACAAACTTGACAACCAAAAACAAAATACTTTTTAGAGGCATAAACCTGTGACTTTAATTCAAGTTGGAATAAAAAAAAAAAAGTTTAAACTCTCCTTTTTTGTTGTCTGCCTTTAAAAGTTCTGAAGTCATTTTTATAAAACAGATTTTAGTTTAACCCTTTCACACAGGAGCTGTAGCTCTGATGTTAGCACTTTTCCAAGTACTGTAACTTTTCGACCGTTTGAGCAATGAACATAGGCAACAAATGCAGCTGTGCGTCAATATGCAGCACTTTACCACTATAAAAGCTGCTGCTCTCATCTTTTAGAACCCGTTGGAATAACATTAGTTGCAAAAACTATTGAACTATTTGAAGTGTGATTTTCTGTCACGGGCAACAGGTCTGGTGTTAAATTCTCACTACAACTATTTATGTTTTTGATTGTTGAAATGTTTCAAGTGTTTCAAGTCTTTTAGTTCTGATTAAGTCATTTTTGGCCAACATCAAAAAGCCTGTGTTGTTTTTAAAGATTCGCCTCTGGGTTGTGGGCGGGACTGTTGTTGCAGACGTTGGCCACGGCTAATTTCCCATCAACCCTTTCTTAACACTCTGTCCCGCTAGTTTATAGCACCTCACAGGCCCAGGCTAATATTAGAGATAGGGAGACTATGGCCCGCCCATGACAGTTCCAAATCTGAGCTTCGTCAAACCAAGGGTTTTTGTCTGCTCCTGCTCCACAACAATTTGAATAGCAATGCAATTTTCATCTAAAATTCTTTTGTATATATATGTCCTCTATCCTCTGTCACAACAAGAAGGCCCCCGGTTTAGGTCCCAGCTAGGGGACCTGAAACAGAACACCAATGGTGGACCTTTCTGTGTTGAGATTGCGTGTTTTCTCTGGGAACTCCGGCTTCCTCCCACCATCCAAAAACATGCTTCATAAATTAATTGGTTACTCTCCCGAGGTGTGAGTGTGACTGTGAATGGGTGTGTGGTTGTAGGCCTGCGAGAGACTGCCGACCTGTCCAGGATGTCCCCAAGCTCTGGCAGCCCCGTGACCCCAAAAGGGAACAAACCGATTAGAAAATGAATAAAATTAATAAATCTTCTCTATTGATAGAAAAAAAGCTACAAGAACATGTTAAAAACACTATTTTCATTGGAGTGGGTCTTTAGAGAGTTAAAACACAGAAAGCATGACAGAAAACATACAGTTAGACAGCGTTATGATGGGTAAACATCAAGCACATGTGTAGATGTCAACGAAGGCCTTGTTCTGTTGGTCTTGGTTCTTTAAAGGATTGACCCGGAACCATCAATCGACTCTATGATTAAATAACAATTGTACCCTTTGCCATTATCCCAACCTAACAATAATGACTTAGGGGTAGGGTTATGTAACCAAAATAAAACGTGCTGCTTAAAAAACCACAGAACCCATTCACTTCAAACAATAGACACACAAACTCCTTCAACAACAGGGATAGGTCTGAAAACATTCCCCTTCAGTTGGCATTGCGCTGAAGCCAGACCCGACGCTAAAGGGTAATCTTTTCATACAACCTTCTTTGTGTCTAAAATGTGAATCTCATTCCACAGCCGTCTTTGGTGGGAAGCTCTTTAACAACCATTACTTGAGTGCATTGACTGTTTAAGACAACTCGACTGAGTGACACCTCCCCCCATATGTTCCAAACCGGAAGTACCGGTATCTGCCGTCTTCAAGAAGTCAAAGTTTCACAGACTTCTATAGTGAAACAAACAGCTGTTACTCTGTCATTCTATCCGTCAGAATAACAAAAAGATGACAAATAGATTCCCTTTTTTTGTGTTCTTCACAATCTTCATTTTTTAAATGTTTTTTCTATAATGCACATTATTCAAGTATTAATTGACCAAATGTTTCAATAGAAGTAGGTGGAGCCTGCTGGCCCCAACATCCAACGTTCGAAAAGTTTGACTTTGATTCTCCAGAGCTCGCTTTCGGTGGAATGGGTGTGGCCCTCCAACAAGCTCACTCTTGATTGGAGAGAGTGGTTGCCATGGAAATGTTGATTCAGACCAACTTGAACCAATCACTGCTTACGGACACCATCTTGCTCTAACATATAGGAGTCTGTATCGCGAAAAAAATGGCGACTGAATTGACTTGTTTATTGTAACTAGAAATTAGACATTTTCTATGGATGATGTCACACTCACTCAGTCCAGTTCTCATTTACAGTCAATGGTTGAGTAACATCAAGTGGGAACAAACAAAGGTAGTTACCGATTTTGTAAGGAAGACCAAGGAATACAAAAGAGAAAAAACCTAAGGCTCCAGTTTGGTACATACCTACTGAAACTGGCTAAATGCTGGCATCCATCCGTACAAGCATGGCTCCCCCTTAAAACCACAAGCTGCTGCCAAAATTCTGTTTGTGTCTGTGCAGCAAAAATATCTCCAACAAAATAAAATAAATTATTTCATCCAAATAAAACAATCCCATTTGTTGTGGTACCAGCTCTCTGGCCCTCCTACAGTTCTATATTTGTTTGATTTGTCATTAGGTCACTTTGAGGTCGCAAAGGCATGAAAACAGCTTTCAGAGTTGTGGTGCGGCGCCTTCTTTTGTGGCGACGCAAACCCGTTGTTTGGAGTGGGGAAGCAGTCATAAATATCTGGGAACACAAGATGTTTGTAAGGATTTCAACACTGCAGCACGTTGTTCACTGATCCCATCTGCTCCTGGGCCACAGGTCTCTTTGACTGATACAGGCAGGCACACTAAACACCACTTTATTTAGTCTACCAGCCGCTTGTTGTTGGGAAATGTTTTGTTAATGTGAGGCTTCGGTAACAAGGGTGGAAGTTTATTTTAGTAATGCCTGTGTTCAGATGTGGCTCAGAAGACAGAGAGCTCATTGTACTTTGGGAGGATAAATCTTTGCTGGTGTTCCTCGTCAACCAGACTCACGATCAGATCAGAGGCTTGAGAACGGCAGAAGAAATGTGGAAGCTTCCATGGTTCTCCAAACGTGAGGAAATAGTCTCATTGGACATGGAAGTTTGATGGCATGTTGAGGGGCAACGTCGCTACACTTTTGGGAGAATTTTTGTGTATTCCAAACCTTGACATCTATTGCTCTGCCTGAATATTACGGCCTAAAAAGTCCTTTTAATTTTGTCTCAGTCGTAAATGCATCTCTATGAACATTTTTATTTTTATGAAGAAAAAAACTATCAGTCTATGTCATCTTATATAGTCCTAAATGTAAATAATGAATCCAAGAACAAAATGTTGCCACAGAAATTTTACTTGTTTGGTTATTTGCCAACTAATAACTTCTACTCTTCCTTTACTTTCAAATCTATACAAAACTTTTTTTTTAATTTCTTACTAAAATTAGTAAATTAACAGTTTTATATTTGATTGACTGATTCAACTTATTTATTGCACTGACATCAACTTCTCATTCATATTTCATTGAACCTTTTTTACTTAAAGTTCAAATAAAAAGGTTATCGTAAGTTTAGAAATGTTTTCATTCTTCTTTTTGAACCAAAAAAAGTCAACTAAAACTGACCATAACTGCAATGAAAAACATACAATGACACGGTTGTTTCTTTGTGTTGTGTTTTTGCTGTTCCCCACAATCCCCCTTATGTAAGAGCAGCTCTTCCTTTCACTGTAACTCGGTATCAGATTAGCAGCTTCCGTCATGGCACAGATGAAGATAAGATGGCCCACTTTTTCTTTTTTATGGGAATCCTAGTGGCCTTGTCTTCACAGGCAGAGTTCATGAACTGGAAGGAGGGCACAGTGTCAGACAACGCACCGCCATAAAACCCATCCAAGTTCATGTACTGCTCTGCCTGCAGCGTGAAGTGATGTTTCATCACAGAAAAGGTCCCAACTCACCAAAAGAGAGAAAGATTTATCTTCCTTAAACCTTCTTTATCTTTAACATCTTTTCAAATATTGCACTAATATATCACCTTTTTTTTATATTTCAGGCAGCAGGCGGGGGTTTGAACCCTGCTCCGGCGCTGGAGTGACTCAGGATCTTTTTTATTTTGAGCGTACAGATCTGTGGGCACATGTGTGTGAGCGCAGAGAGTCAGGTGTCAAGTTCACCCCTGATCGACCCAACCTGGGAATGATCTGGTCTCAGCGGGGAAGCCAGAGTTGCTCCTCTGTGTGTGTGTGTGTGTGTGAAAGTGTGTTGTGTGTCTGTGTGTGTGTGTTTAACCCAGGGATGACTCACAAACCATCTGGAGGCCAGATGCAGGTTAGAAAACTTCTCTCTCCTCGTTGGCTGCCTCCCTGCAGTTGCTGTTGGTTCCCTTAGTTAACCCGTGAACTCTGACCTCTGCTCTGCAGCAGGGCTCTGCGTGTTTGACTTCCAGCCTCTGCGCGTCCTCTCGGCTGGGTAAACGGGGAGGTGGTGACCCCTCTCGGAGGCGCTGAACTTTCTCCCTGTGACCTCCGGAGTTCAAGTTCACTAATTGGCCCTGTTCCCACTCAAACAACCTCCGTGTTTTTTTACCTCCTCCTTTCCTTTGCCTCGTTGTCACGTCTTTCTTGCCTTCTCGAACACTCACTAAACACCACCTCTTGAAAACATTTTTAAAAAGTTCCTCTGATTTACAGATGATACATGATAGAAATTGGCATTTTTCTCGTTCAAACTTCAAGGGAAAGAACTCCGACATGAATCAATTTCCTCACAAGGGGAAACATTGAACAGGAAACTACAATTACAGGCCTGACAACTTTTCATAAAAGCTTGGAGTGAGACTCAGAACAAGGAAGTCACTCTGTATGTCGACAAGTCGTAAGACTGGTTCAGTGTAGTTTTGTCAAAGTGTTTTGTAAAATAAAGCAACACAAACAACATGAGAAACAAACTAAACTACATACTAAGACAAGACCCAGGGGATTTAGAAATCAATTAAAGTCTGTGTCCCTAGTAGGAATGGCTTTTTTTTAAGCTTTGAGAATTTGAGTGGATGGCTTGGAACACTTGGAACATGACTCAAGACCTCTTATTTTAATCGTCATTTAAATTCAATTAAAATTAAATCACACTATCTGTCACACACCTAGGTGGGTGAAATTTGTTCTGAGCATCTGACCCACCCCCTGGGGGGGGGGCGGTGAGC
This sequence comes from Oryzias sinensis, assembly GCA_037389245.1. Classification (NCBI taxonomy): domain Eukaryota; kingdom Metazoa; phylum Chordata; class Actinopteri; order Beloniformes; family Adrianichthyidae; genus Oryzias; species Oryzias sinensis. The sequence continues at coordinate 3,326,571 of CM074505.1, read as the reverse complement.
TGCAGACACAGCCGCGCTCAGGAACCATTTGGTGGATGTAACCCCCCCAATACAACCACTTAATGCTGAGTGTCAAGCAGGGAGGCATTGGGTCCCATTTTTAAAGTCTTTGGGATGACTTGGCCTGGGTTTTCTCTGACTGACTGCAAAAATGGAGGAAGTAATATTTAAAAAAAAGGGTTCAAGTTGGACTTCCAATCAAACCAGGAAGTAGTAAACAATGGATGATTATTTGTAGCGTTTTTTTGTACGGTCTGGTGATCTTTAGATTACTTTTGGACAGGAAAACCTTGACTCTATCTTGCAACCCTGGCAGAGATGAAATGATCATTTGAAGAGATTTATTAAAAAGCGGCAAAATGAAATGTATCTGAGCGGCTGTAAAAAGAGGAAAAGGCAAAGAGAAAGGAAGAAATGGGTTGTCATACTTCCAAAAGTGCGGGAAGAAAGACAAGATGGTAAAAAGAACAGGATCAGAACGAAACGACGACCCCCCCCCCCCCCTGTTTAAGGCACAGGTGCGTGGACTTTGTGCGCAGTCTTGATGTTCAAAATGACAGAATAAGACAGTCAGAGGGTAGTTTGCATGAGCGGCCACCAACGCATCACGTGAACGTCCGACGCGTAAAGCATTCGCGCGCGGCCATGTGACTGAGGCTTTAATGACCAGTGCCTCACACGCTGCTCCCTCCGATAGCCAGAGCCGTGACGGTAATAAAAAAAACATGATCTCTCTACATTAGATTCTCAAACAAAATAAACATTTTTAAGATGGGTTATTAAAGTGAGTACATCATATGAGGAGCTTGTTACCACTCATACTCAAAAACACACCTGGAAAATGTGAAATCAAAGTAGATGGACTCTTTCAACTTCAATTTCAAACTGTTAAAATCTTTTGGAAAAGTGGCTGTAGAATGAGAACTTTTAGGAAGAAATTGTGAAAAAACTTTTATAAATCATTTCATTGTTAAATTGTTCACACCTTTACAAAACTGGGATTAAAAAGACCGAAGACAAAAGTGGGGCAAAATTGAGTTTAATGACCCAGGTACATGTTTTTTGTTTTCAAAAGAAATTGTTTACCATGTTTCTCTGACCACAAAGTGAATCGGATTACAAGGTGAAAAACACAAATAAACAGAAAATGTATGTTTTTTGGTGTTGTTGGTGTTGTTGTTGTTGTTTTTTATAAATGTAGTACACTGGATTAAAAGGGTCATTAGGCAAAAACATGGTGCGTCTTCACTAACCAGAATCCCATGAGGGGCAAAGAGGCAGGCTACGGGTCGAAGGGGTTGATTGGAAAGTTTTCGAGTGAATTGTGTTCATGTTTGTCTTTTTTCTCTGCAATACACAACATTTAAGGCAAAGTTTATTGATAATAATTCTTAACATTGTTCAGTTGTAATAAATAAAATAGGAAATGATCGGTTCCATTAAGTACAACCAGAACCGATGTGCTGTATAAGTAGAGCTGTGCTGGTGTGGGATTTTTGATCACCGCGGTGATGAACCAGCAACGGTTTCTAAGGACTGAGCGGCCTTTCGGCTTCGAAGCTTACACACTGCGTTAGCTAGCGCTCCGAGCTCTGCCCCGACACACTTTTACCGGGAGACCCGCTTCTCCTAAATTCCGGTTGCTCGTTCATGTAGAGCTGCGGGACGGATCACAGTCCTAAGTCTCCCACACGTAACAAAGCATCCTCCCTTCCCCTAAAACACAAAACTGTAAGTCTGTCTGCTCTGCTAGAGACACGGTCGCGTGCTCCACCGGTCTAATCAAACGCAGGAGTGGACCACTTCTTTTCAATTTTTTTTTCTCTAAGTCACTTCCCTCAGTTTAGACTGGATCATCGCAGATAAGTCATTATTTGGGAAATAAAATAAATAAACAATAAAGTAAAATAATGAATAATATTTATATAATAACAAAAAACACCCCCTTCACCGACGATATCATCGTCCATCCCGATGGTTGACTGCAACCATCGTTAACTGCCAATTTAGGGGCCATCGCCCAACCCTAATGGATGACATGAAATCTTTCCACCTTTGTCATGGTAGGGAGAACACGTCAATGCAAGGGTGGGGTCATAGGGTAGCACAAGGGTTACATGCATTTTGAGCTGTTGTCCTGGAGCTCTGGGAGAGGTATCCCTGGCTCCACAACCCTGCCTAAAGGTTCATTTACTCTCTGTTGCATTGCATTGATACAAAAAATAGAATGGTCATTAATCAATCCAAATGTCTATGTCGTTGAGAAAAAAGGAGAGTGGGTAGATGTTCAGAGCTCGTCCGTTAAATATGGCCACGAAAGCGCAGATGATGAAGATGGGGCTGAAAATGTGATTCCGTCATGTCAGACGGTGAGGTCGCCTCCGTCATGTCTCTGTCTGACATCAATCTCTTTGCACCGCTATGCAAGTTTTATGCAGGAATTCTTTTTCGAGTCCATCAGTGTTGTGGTGAAAAGCCAGAGAACCGGAAACAGGTTCAAAATAAAAACTTGATACTATCATCCTAAAGTATGGTACTTTTTCCCAAAGGTTATCTAATTACAAACAAAATAAAACCTTTTCACTCTAATTTTTGCATCATGTAGCCCAAGTACTCCAACAGAAAAAAGTTCATTTGTCGTATAGAAATTACTTTTCTATTCTATATATAAGTATTTTACTATAGAAAATACCTCTCAATTTTGACAAACAAAAAGTTTTAACATAAGACAACCTAACAAGCCAATCATTTTGAGTCATCAGATTTTTTTGTCAATAATCATCCCAGAAACCAGAACATGAACTGAAAACCAAAACCTGAACTGACAAATGTTTTCAAATAAACTGGTAAAAAACACTTTGTGAGCTTAAAACGCAACACACGTTGATTATAAAAACAAGAATAGTTGATAAAAGGGTTCTTTAGAACATACTAACCTTGAACACGTTAGAACATGTGTAAAAGTCTTTACATGTTGCTTTTGGCAGGGATGACATCAGCAGGGTTTTTGGGAAATGATGTCACTATGAACAATGCTTTATTCACATCAGAATCTCCTCGTTTGTTTCCAGCTAAACGACTCCTTCCAAGCGTTTAACAGCGTTTACTGTACATGAATAACTGAGTGCAGTGAATGAGTTGTAGTCATTAACAGTAGTGTTTCTCAGTGTTGGACGATGTCTCTCTGACATTTCCATGAACTAGGTCTTCATGTTCTTCAGATAAACAGAGCAGAGAACAAGTGAAGGATAAAAGAAGAGTTCAGAGAGGAAACAGTAGAAATCTGGTGGGCAGATGTCGCTCTCTGTTTCCAAACACTTATGTTGAAAGTTAGGGAATACTTTTCCAAAGCGAGGAGTGTTTTCCCAAGATGTACACACACACTTATTTACTGACACTTTCATCCTTGTTTTTTCCTTTCGTCTTTTAACATATTAACAAATCTCATGTATATATACATAGACAGAAATTTAAGATAATAAAATAATGATTTAGATAGTAAAACAAATTCCTATCATGATTTTTTTTAATTATTAAATTGTACTTTACATTTATGATTATTATATGTGGCATCAAAAAAAGTTAGCCAGCCCATTCAATTTCTAAGTGTATTGACCCTGAAAATTGAAAAATTTGTAAGCTACTGTAGGCTAAATTTTGTCAGCTGCCCCTGACAATTAGCCATTTAGCAAAATTTGTAATCTGAAGTGATTCCCAAGTATTAATCCTTAAACACTGAGTCACATTGCATTTGATTTAACCCTTTATCTCTGCAGCCGTTTCTGCCGACAGAAAATGACAATCTTTGAATTTCTTTTTACGTGCCGATACCTCCCCATCGCATGGTGGAAGTTGGATTAGTGATGGTGGCAGCTCTGGAGTTTAACCCTTGTGCTATCTTAGATGTCCCCACCCTTACTTTGACGTGTTCTCCCTACCATGACAAAGGTGGATAAAGGTGGAAAGATTTCATGTAATCCATGGACACCAGTGAAGATCACAAATCATTGAAGGAAAAGGGTTCAGAGCACTGTCTAGTGGGTCTAGATGACCCAACTCCCAATGTTAAAGTGCCTAAGATAGCACAAGGGTTACAGGGTTTGTCTTGGTCTAGTGACAAAGACAATGGACGGGAGTTGTGAAGGAAAAATGTGTTTGATTTAGTTAAAATAAAGACATACACACATATGTAGATGTATTGAAAATACTTTTCCTGTTTACTAAGTAACTAGAATTATGTTTCTTATTTCTTTTTAATAAATTGAGCTCAGACAATAATTGTACTGTAATAAAGTTATTCCTGTGCTTTAATTGTTCTGTTTCTTACTAAAGAGACTTTTGTTTCTATTTTTTCCCTTCATTATGCTACTGCAGACTAAATTATCCTTTCATCTGACGGTTTATATGACGTCTGGCAGGTAGGGAGAGTTCCAAGCCTCAAAACCCTATCAAAGTAAAAGTATGAAACCAGATCAGACATTTTGTGTTCGGTCAAACAAGTGAGACACAACAAGCAGATGCCAACAAGGTTTGTCTCTTTGGGAAAGCCTTTGGTGTAGACAGTCCTCTCTGTTTATTTGGTTGGTAGCGGGATGCTAAACAACTGATCTGTCACTGAGCGACCATGAAGCTAAACAAGCCCTGAACATCTGAACATGATCCCAGTGACTCCGGCGCCAACGGGTGGATTGGGTCTTTATACTTTTGCTCTGAAGTGAAGCTGGAATATTCGTTAGGAAGATAAAAGCATTCAGAGTTGTATCTCTTACTTTAAATGTTACTTCACAGGAATATTGGCTATACAACCATTGATTTAAAGTTAAATGAAAAACCTGAAGTGTGTACTTTTGAAGCAGTTTTCATTTAAAAAAAAGTTTTCATTGACTTCAACCAGTGGATTTAAGGTGTATTGAGATCAGGTACCTGAACTGAACCAAACGGCTCTCTATTTACTTTCCCAGTTCATTTTTTATATCCAAACTATGATGGGAAAATGTTTTCTGTGACAAAGTAAAACCCATTTAAACAGCTCTGTTTTTGATTTCTTACCCTCAGACTTTGAGGCGAAGAGTTTTAGGAGAGCTTCATAAAAGAGAGTTTAAAAAAAAGGGATTGCATCTAATTTTGGGAAAATTGGTTTAGTTCCCTGTTGGCTTAAACTGGCATTGCTAACACATGTTACCACCAGACTGCAGTAAAACTCTCAGAGAGGTTTTTTCTGAACATCCTGTGAGGAACTTTGATTAAATATTGGAAAAAAATACTTTCAGGAACTTTTGACCCTTAAACTCTAGATCTTTCTGAAGGGAAGGAAAAAGATTGTAAATTCATTTCTTAGAGAGCAGAACTTATGAGGGGATTATTGTTCACGTTAGGACCCGTCGGCCGAAGCCCTCGACGGACATCTGCGCACATCGATGAATGCCAAAACCAAGAAACATTTATGAATTAGAAACATCCTACATGTATAGCGTGAGGCCGACATTTCATACGTGGAAAATGTGCAAAATGTATGCAGTGGCTGTGTGGCCAGCGATACAGAGACACCGGTGTGTCTTGCAGTGCTGCTGGGAACTTGCCAGCCATTTTAGGGGAGTCACAAAATGGAGCGTGCTATTGTGGTGATCAAGTAATGCATGAAATGTTGTAAGGATAATGTAAGTTTTACACACTTATGATGTACCAGTGATGCTGTCCTATGGCAGCAGACCACCGACCGACTGGTCTACAATCTCAAAATGTTGTCCCCCATACAGATTTATCCATTTTTCCCCAGCAGACAGCCTGTATCCACCCGTACGGGTAGTCATGACTAAGGCATTAATTATGTATTTTTATTGGTTATACATTCAGCACAAACACAGCGTCTGGTGATCCAAAACCATTAACAAATAGGAATGATTCAGCCCTCGGACATGTGAGTACACTCTGATCCAATATATAAGTGTGTGTGTGCACATTTCCCCTCTGGTCCATACACTGTGTTACACATGAAACTACGCAATTTCCCCTGTGTGGTCTCTGGTGTTTGGATTTGGTCCACATTTAGAAGAAAGACAGATTATAGGAGCTCGAACCTCTCCCTGACCTTGACCTCACTTTTCCCTTCGAAAACAATCATTTTTTGTTCTCTGCTATTATATAAAACCCTGAATTGATCCAACTTATCATTTTTCTAAGCCAATGAACTAGCCTAAAAAATGCATATAAAATTCACATCAGCGCGGTTGATGGGTTGCTACCAGCGCTTTTAAAGGCTCTCATATGCTCAAGAAGATTTCCCCCTCTCAAATTACCCATTCCACTTGCTGTACCCATTTTCCCCTTCCCTTCTGTTCATTCTCCTTCTCTTTTGATGGTAATAAATTCATTAATTTATCTTTTTCACAATTCAACAGAGTCTGTCATCGAGCCTTCCACGTGACTTTCGGGATCTAGCAGGGTCTCCTTCCAGCTGACTGTTCTCTTTTAAAAGCCAGCCATTGGGCTCTCAATGCGTTTCACAGGGATGATGCAGAGACTTAGAGGTTTCAGAGTCTGAAAGGAAAGATTGAAAGACATAAAAGAGATATGGAGTGGAACAGACGAGGCTGAGTGGAAGAAGTAGGGATATGTGTGTAGTTCAGTTTTTGACAGTAATGGAAAGTGCTGGAGTTCACTGATTCTTGTTGATTTCTTAAAGCAAAACAAAACATTTCTCTTTAAAGCATCCTGCATGTTTCTTTACTAACTAACCACGCTTGACATGCATGTGGGTGAGCTGTGTGTGGAAAAAGCCCGTTCAAACAAGGGGTCAGGGTCTGTCATTAACCACCAGACCATTTGGATTTTCCTTTTTAAACTTTTAGTGTAGTGATTCCTAAAGGAATTTAGGGTTTGATTCCCAGCGTACACAATGAGCTTTATCTAGAGTGGTCTAAATTGCAAGAGCCTTAGTGCTACTGCCCTAACTGTGTAGCTTAACAAGGGGCCCAGTCTGGTTGCCAGCAGATAAAGTACAGAGTGGTGTCAGGAAGGGCATCCGGCGTTAAAATCTCTACAAAACCACCTATAGGAGTGACTGATTCGCTGGGTTGACCCCTGATGGGATATGTTGAAAGGTGAACAACAACAGCATAGTGATTTCTGGAGGTATGATTCAACCATTTGAGCATTTACCATTTGTTTGGTGGATAGGCTGACGTATCGGACTTGGATCTCACAATTTGCAATTCGGTGCATCTTTACTTTTGATAGCTTCTTTTCCGCCCTTCCCCTTCCATGTCTGCAATCGATCGGATTCTGGACTGTCCAACCCTGATTGAGGAGACAAGCCATCTCAATTGTTTTTCTGTTAATTCTGCCTCAGATACTGCTGATTATCTAGATAAGACGTGTTTGGTTGAGAAAACGGTTAGAAGTCCAGGGTTAGAAAGCAGCATGGTATATCATAAAGTGCCTACAGTGTAGCCTGCTTTTCCTAAGCCTTTCAGAGTAAACTATATCCATGTATATGATATATATTACTGGCACACTAAAGAACAATTTTTTGTAAAATATGAGTTATTTTTGCAGCTCATTTTCCTACCGGACGTAAGACGACTCGATCTCTGAGGCACCGCCTTCGCTTCTTGTATGGTTGCAAGCAATTTCATGATGCTCGTGTCTCGTTTTTGCCTCATGAAAACAACATCCAAACATTTGGAAAGATGGCTGTGCATATTTTGCATAAAAAAGGAAAGCGTTTGAGCTGGACAAAGTGGGTATGTGTGTTAGCCAGGGGGCAGTGCTGGCAATGCAGTCTCTTCCTGGAAGGCTCATTCCTCACTGTGCCATCTGTGTGATTGGATTAGGAAGGGGCTGGTGCTCAGAGCAGGTTTTTGGCAGAGGTCTCAGAGATGTGTAAATGGATCAAAATACCACTTTGGGGTAGTTTTTTGTGAGAAATTAACATTTCAATAAACTTAAAAGCTCAGAAAAGTTAATTTTGCATTATATATGCCCTATTGGGTCCAGACTAGGGCAAGGTATGGTATAAGTGGTAGATCTTGTTGCTGAGAAGACCCTGGGACCTTTCTCTGTGAAGTTGCATGTTCTGCCGCCATGTATCGTCTAAATTCTTCAAACAGTCCTCGCAAATGCTTTTGTAGGATGATTGACAACTCTAAGTGTCCATAGGTGTGACTATGAGTGTGCGTGGTTGTGTGGCCCAGTGACAGATTGGCCAACTGACCAGGGTGCACCCCATCTTAGTTCAAAAATAGCTGGAATAGGTTCCATCAACCACTTTTCCCCAAACGGATAAAGTGGCTTTGGAAAACTGATGGATGGATAAATGGATGTACGGATGGATGGATCTTGTTGGTGTCAGGACAGTTCAAAACATGTTCCATTGTGCTTTGGTATGTACTCGAATGACAGGGCCAATAAAATGGGTCATGGGTCATGAAGGAATTTGCTCAGAGTAATACAGTTATTCTCTTTTTTGAAAAAGGAGGGATTATAAATACCCTTGTAACCATAAATATGTGGAAAACAAAGTTTTTAAACCCAGTTTTCTTTCGTACAGTAGTCTTTCAATATATTCCATTATCTCCACTAAACGATCGCTGTTCTGGCAAAGTGGACTGAACTGATCCGAATAACTTTATTGATATTTTACAAGCACATGCAGAACCCAGTGACAGACCTACAACAGTATTACGTTCCAAGAGTTTGCTAAGAAAAGCCTTTCCGTCTCAACGCTCAAATGGCCAACATCTGCGTGATTAACATCCTGAATCTGGGCTCTCTGTCTGACTTCATTAAATGATGTTGCAGATATGGGGCTTGGATGGATGTTATGTAGTGCCTTCTCAATTACAGGATTGGTGCTCTAAAGCAGCTAGTGACATTGTCGTTAAGATTTTATGTCTCCACGCCAAAGTCTGAGCGTTTTTCTGCTGCTGCTCACGGCTTCCAGGGTTTGATATAAAATACAAAAGCAGAGCCACCACATCTGTTTAAAATATTCAGATTCAGCACAGTGATTTCCATTCTGACTTCTACTACTCTGTGCATCCTCATATGCACTTGCAGTGAGCAAACTGTGGAGTTATAAAATACATATGGCAGATTTTATACATCAATAAATATTTCAACAACAATTAATTGAACTAGGAAGACTCCTTGACCAGAGTTTGGTTCACCAAACTCAATTATGTTTAGAAAACAGCAACTAGACAGAGCAAAGTAAAGTTTTAGCCTCTCTTTGTCCCATGCAACTGCCAAAAACAAAAACAAAATTTACACATACCATAACAAAATACGGGTGAATGATATTCGGCAATAAACTTCAACCAAAAACTCTTCTAAAGTTCGTATGGACATAGATTTGTTTTTTGGAGTAAAATTAGACTTTTTCTTCTTTTTATTTACATCAGAGTCAATAGAAAGTGTCATTTCTACAGCCTGGCTCTGAGTGGTCTTTAAAGAACTACACCTTTTGGTTCTCCTTGGCACTATGTCTAATTTTGGTATAGAAGGCGGGGGCTTGCTACCATCCCCTCTGTAATATATACAAACCGAAAAGCAAAAATGGCGGACAAAGATAGAATTCATGAAGCAGTCCCAGGGGTGGCATTCTGACCTCTTTATTGATCGCTCTGGGAATGTTACATCATCTTCCAGGGCTTTGATAATACACAGCAGTGCCTCCTTTGTAATTTTATCCAGCAGCATTGATCTGTGAACTTCATTCAGTTTCATTTCTCCAGATGGTTACGCAGTAAAAACACTCATTTTCCAGGACACATCGTTCTCCTGCACTTTTTGTTTCATTTAAATGTGAAGATAGAAACAGAATTCGGATTCTAAAGGCTCAGGTGTTTCAGGGGACAGAATTGGAAAACGGTTGATCCCATCAACGAGGAGAGATTTTTTTAGTTTGATACTCTCCTTTCTTTTGATAGAAAAAGTAACTCAGGTGTGACCCGGTGACCTTGTCCTGAGATGGTTCTGGTGTAATGGGCTCCTTGTTTTGAAGCCCAGACGAAGGAGAGGAGTGATTTTCCATGGCGGCACGGTGGCCACTGGATTTGGCCCGCAGGTCTGCTCTGTGACAGTAAAGCCATGGGAACAGAACTGTAAAACACAAGCCTGGACACACTACTGACAACTCACACTCTTATTAAAACCGACCTTACAGGTATGTGTGTGTGTGTGTGTGTGTGTGTGTGTGTGTGTGTGTGTGTGTGTGTGTGTGTGTGTGTGTGTGTGTGTGTGTGTGTGTGTGTGTGTGTGTGTGTGTGTGTGTGTGTGTGTGTGGACACAAAGAGACCGAGCGGTAGTGTAAAAAAAAAAAAGAAATAAAAAGGGGCAAAATATAGAAGAGAGATTAACAAAGAGGAAAGCGCGGGGCTGTAAAACTCTATACAAGGTGCCAACGGCTGCAACCTTTGACCTGTTTTGAAAGTTGCTGAATGTTGGAATGTGTATTAGCAGGATTTGGTGTTCCGGTGCCCCTGAAGGCATTCAGTGTGTGTGTGTGTGTGTGTGTGTGTGTGTGTGTGTTGAGCGTGTGTGACCTCAGACATGTGTTCGTGTTAAACGGCACCACTAAGCCTTAAGGGGATCATTAGTGGGCTGTGAGAGCTGCCTTTACTGTACATGGCGGGGGACCTCTAGCGCAGCAAAAATAAATAAATAAATAAAAAAAGCTCCCATGAATAGATTTAAAAACACAAACATCGTTGTCTGAATGAGAGACATTAGCTAAAATGTACATGTACAGACGCCTATGAAATGCAGAATGTTTTACTATTTACCACCAATTTAAGGCTCATAAGAAACCACAGGAGGCCATGAATGAGTGGTACAACTGTGGGGTTTAAGCACTAAACATACCTGCTGATGAGACATTTACAGTAAATCCAACTAAAATGGGGTTTCCTGCATAAATAGATGTATATGGCGGTTTTAGTGCCTCATCATTACAGCCTACAATTTCTGAAACTATAAGGTAGTACTACCTAATGTTGGGTATCACTGCCAACCCAAGTTCTCTTTTAGTTGGACTTCATGTCTGTGGAATTGGTGTTTTACTCTCATCTCAATCATGAACGTTTTAGAAAGCTATACTTGGACAATTTGACAAAGACAAGTAGATGTTCATGCATGTTGGGTTTTATCCACTAATGTCTGGATCATAAATTACCCACAGAGGGGTTTTTGGAACACAAACACGCCACCTGGTTGATAAGCTTATTGTTATACATCCACCAGCAAAAGATTATCCTCTTGGCTCAGCTCCTGTCTCACTAAAACAGATCAATTCTGCAGCATAGATGTGTGTACATTTTGTCAAAATCACGTGATATCAAGTATGGCTAAACTTGCTGTTGGCTTGCTGTGTGAAGTCCAATTGTTGCCAGTCCAAGAAGCCTCTTCTCAAGCTTCATACATGCTGGTCTCAACAACCTGCACCCAAGCGGCCACTTTCAATAAAAGTCAATGTAAACGCCCCTAAACTTGCGTTTTGGGCTAAAAAACCCTTGCGTTCATGCCTCGCTGCGCAGTTCTTGTGCTCTATCTACAAACCAAGCATTCACTGAGTAAACGCTGATAGTTCAACCAGCTGGAAAAAAACAGCTGAACCTCATTGGTTTGTCTGTGATGTATGAGTAACGTTATTTTCAAACCACAGAACTGTTCCAAACATAATAATGCAGGAGAAATCAAAAATTTCTTTGTGTCCAGCCAGAGTTAGATAACAAGTATTGTATACATCGGAATAGAGCTGTGAAAGGAAAAGCCTGGAGAAGGATTCACCAAGATTTGCACCATTTTGACATTTCGCACCAAGCCTCTTCCAGCTGTAGGTGGTGCGCATTCTTTCACTTTCGGCTTCTCCCATCAGGTGTCACCACAGCGAAACAACGCTCCCTCGAGGACGAGTTGCATGGTTAACTTGGCAATGTTTTACGCTGGATGCCCTTCCTGACACAACCCTCTCAATGGGCTTGGGACCGGCACAGCAGCAGAGAAGGGAATAGGGAGCAGCCCGGAATCGAACCCAGGTTTCACAAATGGAAGGCGCCGCAAACCAGCACGAGCTAAACCGGCCCCCTGGTGAAGAGTGGAAAAAGAAAAAGGTGATACCCCTCCCTGCCTGTCAGGTGTGAACACCACAGGCTGAATCCCTGTTCATGAAACCGCATACAGCGCATTCTTGAGCGCCCAAGACATGCTTGGTGTGATCAAGCATTAGGTGTTAATGATTAAAAGAATTATCAACTTTACTTATAGTACTTCCTATCTTTTATGGCTTTGATCCACATTTTCACCAATTTTTTAATGGTCATCTTATTGGATCCATTGGACATTGGTGTCGTAAATGCTTTAGCTCTCCTACCCCAGTTTAAACAGTTCAGGAGGTTTGTTAAAGTCAGTTCCATAAATCCTTTTTGCCTCTGGTTAGATTTCATTTTTGGTACACAAATGTTCAAATTCAGACTTGTTTAGACTAGTTTCCACAGAGCGGTCTGGTCCGGTTTAGAATGGTCCAGACAATGCTGGTGAGCATTTACACTCAAAGTTGGGCTGTCATGGCACATCGGAGTGAAGTTAACAACAATGGAGGTCATCCAGCAGCTCATTTTTTGAAGATGACTAAAATTGCTTTCTTTTGTCATAATAACCTTCAGCCAATCAACGGGTTATAACAGCATCTCCGCCCTAACCGCTCCGTTCCGTTTTTCTATGGACCTACCAACAACGGGGGTCCAAAAATGGTTTGGTCTGGTTTAATGGGTTAATGGTAACGCCCAAAATACCGGACCCCTCAGTAGAAACAAGGGTCGTTTGTTTCTCCTCAATGTCCATTTTCCAAAACGGCCAAGAGTGAGATAAATTAGCCAAAAGAAATTGATGATGAGCGAGAGAAAAACTGCTTTGATGTTGGCCCAACATGGATAGATAAGTCATAAGACTAAACGTTTATAGACACTGTGCTTCAACAGTTTTTAGGCCTCACTGTGCACACATTCCACTTTACTACAACCCTTTAGGTTAAAATTTGTGAAAAAGGTGAATAATCTTGAAACCTTTATTTTTACATCGTTCCAGACATCAAACTGCAAGCGGGGGGGTTGAAACACCTTGTCTAGTCTCCAAAGTTGAAAGAACTGCATGTCTCTTAAACAGATATTATCTTCATTTTTCATGTGAAGATGCTCAAGTGTGAAAGGAGAGCTGTGGACGAGAGTGAAAGACAGAAGAGAATGATGAGAGGAAAAAAGAATTAGAATAAAGGGAGGGGGGTTAAACACGCTTCCTTACAGAGTCTCCTTTTGGGAATTTTAAGTGCTCTCTTTGTCCTCCCTCATGGTTCCCTTCCCTCCTTTTCTCTCTGGCCTTTCCTTCGCCCTTTTAGCAGTAACCAGAGAGCTCTAGAACAATGCTGGAAAAGAAATAGGAGAGATGGAGAGATAGTCCTAAACATAAGGAGGAGAGAGGCTCAGAGAGCAGCGGTTAGGAGATAAAAACTGTCTCCTCGATGTAAGAGAATCCCTCCCACTTTTTTCTCTACTTTTTACTAGATAAGGCAAAAGGCAGGTTTATCTGTTGATGCTCAATTGAGGCTGCAGACGAGTGTTTGTGTGTGTCAGAGACAGACCACTTTCTCAGACCACTGACGCCTATTATACCCCTTCTATGCTACATTTCTGCCCATCCATTTATTCCCCTTTTCCGAGACGAGGTCTTTCAGGCTCTTTTACTCTTTAGGCGTAGCGTCCACACACACACGCACACGCACACACACACACACACACACACAAAACACGGAATAAATTCAAAGTCAAATGTCAGAATTCCCTCCCTAACCCCTTAAAGACTGTATAGTCCGTGTCAATTCAGTTCCCTGAATTTCAATGCAATTGAATGTTCAAAAACATTTTTTTAAACACCAAATATGAAGTCATCCGTTTCCCAAAGTTTAATAAATGTGAAAATTTACAAAGGCCATTTATGAATCCAAGGTGATGTAGAAAACTTGAATGTTTTTTTATCTTTTTAGATAATACACTCATTGAATACTTTTTCAAATGACAAATCGTTCAAACCCATTGCATGGTGGTCTATATTTGCCAATCTAGTGAGCATTGATGCACACTGGTTTTTAGCAGAGACTTCTGGGAAATTTCTAGGATCCTGGATTTCTGAAATGGAAATTTAGACACCCCGGAAAATGGTGAATGGTAAAGGAGTTTTTCCTTACCACAAAGGAGGGTCTAAAGGCAGGGATGCCCAGTTTAGTTTAGTCTGTTTTGTTTACTTTAGCCATCAGCTGTTGAATTCTATGATTTTATGTTCTTTATGATTCATGTTTATTACACAATTACCGGTATGAAGCCCATTGAGATGACTATTGTTGTAAATGTTGGGCTAAATTAATAAGATTTAATTTCATTGAATTGAATCTTCTCTGGGTTTGAAATACTTTTCCTTTACTTTAGTATTAAATTCAACATTTTAACCCTTGTGCTATCCCAGGTACTTTGACATAGGGAGTTGGGTCATCTAGACCCACTAGACAGTGCTCTGAACCCTTTTCCTTCAATGATTTGTGATCTTCACTGGTGTCCATGGATTACATGAAATCTTTCCACCTTTATCCACCTTTGTCATGATAGGGAGAACACGTCAAAGTAAGGGTGGGGTCATCTAAGATAGCACAAGGGTTAAAGACTCAAACTATTTATCTAGAAAAGCAGTTTTAACTCTAACACCTGGGGCAGGAGCACTCCCCCAACCCAGATAGGGCCAACTACCTTTCTCCAGTCAAGAACCACAGCGTCAGACTTTGCACTGGTGACCCTCATCCCAGCAGGACAACAGGACATCATCTGCAAAGAGCAGAGAGGGAATCCTCTGGTCCCCTAACCAGATCCCCTCAAGCCTCTGGCTGGGCCTAGAAAGTCTGTCCATAAAGAACCTGAACAGAACCAGTGTTAAAGGGCAGCCGTAATCATGCTAAATGAATGTTCTACTGTGATCATTTGCTTAAAATTAAGCTTTTTTTTGCATAAAATAATACATTTTGAAGTGTGGAGGGTGTCAAAGATTTCAGACACATTTATTGAAATATTGCTAAATTTAAACAAAATTGCTTCTCTTTAAATCATTTTACACTTATTCTATTATTATTTTTTTCTCATTTAATGCTTAAACTAAATATTTGTACTAAACCCCTTTGCCAAAAATTGAAACTATGCTCCTATAAAAAAAGCCTGTAAAGTTGTAAACAATGTGAAAAAGATGAAGGGGCTTGGAGACCAAAAGTCCTGTCTGGGCAGAGACTAGGCCCCTGTATACTCAGAATCTAGTCCAAGACCCCACATACCCAAATGCTGACCACCACCACCACCTAAGAGTCTTTGGCATACCCAGACATCACCCTCAGAGGTCGCATAAGGCCACTTGAAGATGCCCACAGATTGTACCAACGGTTCCCCGACTGCCCCCTGATGGGTGGAAAACAGACGATACCTGGTGCTCACCTTCTTTGCTTAGTTTTTGTATGTGACGCAAGAGTGTCTGGACTAAGACGAACAATTCAAATTTTGTAGGAGACAGCTTTTACGGACTCCCCCCGTTTGTGGTGGTCTTGGTGGGTGTCGTACCACCATACCTTTCAAACATGACGCAGGTTTCATTAATCACCAGAGGTGGGAGTGCAGATCCAAGCTGCAACCCCGGGAGTTAGGTACCACTGCCACATAGCCCCAAACCCCCAAAAAGCCGGTCCTGGACCACCCCTCCTCCCCACACGCCCTTTTGAAATGTCAGTTAGGGAACCTTTAATAGTTAAAAGGCATTGACATACTGCATTACAAAGATAAATGTGGATTTTATTTTCCTGCACAACAGCTGCAGAATGGAATAAAAAATTATGGTTGATATAACAGGAAGTCTATCTTTCAAGATTTCAAAATAAAAGTGGTCTGTTCTTCTTTTGGCCTCCGCTGAATGCTTGCAGCTTTTAATCCTATTACCTGTAATTTCAGGTGTGCTTTGTACCAATATCACCTTGGGTGGTTTATGAACGTCTTTGAATGAGTAATTCAATATTTTTATAATGTTTCCAATTTTAATAACCAAGTTTAAAATCTTTGAAAAATACCTTTAAATTCATGGTTAGTTTTTTTTTTTTTTCAATTTGTTTCCATTTAACTTTAATTTCTTCATGAAATCTCCAACTTAAGTTACTTTTAGGTTACTATTTTATCACTTTCTGCTGTAGTTTGCATATTTATACATCCTAAATTAGGAAATTAGAAATAAAATGCACATTAATTTCTTTAATTTGAGGTCTTCTCTTCTCTGTTTGAATGTGTTATTGATGAGGACAGGTTATGACATCCTCCACACCTTGTCCTCTTCTTAACCTCCCCCTCATGTCCTTCTGCACAGAATGAGAAACTCCATGCCCCGCTCCCACCCCTACCTTCCCCTACCTTCCCCTGCCCCGGTCATGGCACTTCTCCTGGGGCACACCAGGCTGCGAGGTGGGCCCCTCTGGCCGTCTTAACTGAGGATCTGTTTAGTAAAAAAAAGAAAAAGAAAGAAAATGGGAATGTATGGTGTCTGAATGAATGCACCCTGATAGCAGAAGTACCCGGGTGAACATACAGATGGGTTGTTCGTTTCATCTTTTCTTTTATTCGCTCCCTTAGGAGAATGGAGGGATGGACTTACACCGATAAGACAAGTTAGCAGGCTGTGTTTATCACAAGAAAGAGTGGGGACGAAGGGTCATGGGAAAGAGAAGACTCCACACATTTTCTGATGTTTCAAATCTAGATTATGTCAAATTTGCCTTAATCGGACTGCTGAGAGTGTAGAATCAGTGTATGTATGTACCCAAAGAAACGGGCCGTGTTCTGCTGTTAAATGGTCAACAGCTTTTTGCTTTCCCACCTCAAATTAACCCTATAAAAACACAGAGTGCGTCACGCCCTGGTTGATCGATGGCCAGCCTTTCCAAGCAAACATTCATGTAGAACGCTGTGCTTGTGTGTGCGCACACACCTGTTCCACACGGCTACATATGCTCTACTTGTTACAGAACATGGCTGGATGGCTTGTCGAGGAGTTCTTGTGTGCTTTGGCTTCAAGATTTTAGGAGAAATCAGACCTTTTTGTTAAGAAACCATTAAAATCTAAAAATGGGTAGGCTGAAATGATCACCCACTTCTACAGGGAAAAATTCAGACACGTAACTCAACACTTTGACGCTAAGGGTACAGGTGCCCAACCCTTGCATATCGTGACGGAAGCGGCAGAAACACTTATCGTCGGGCAGCGACTTTGATGCATGCTAAAACAAAAAACGGTGGAAGCAAATTTGACCCATAGATCGCGTTCAGTGTGAATTTGTTTCGAATGTAGAGCGGGTAGAGACAGCGGGTGCTGGTGGTGATCCGCAGTACATGTGTGCCAAACCGTGGCTAGTGATCCGTAGCAACCCTAACTTTAAGCAACTGTTGACTGTTCAGCCAGACGTTGGGCTGCGTTACACAGCTACTACGATGGTTTCCCACATTTTCCATGAATGACATTTCGGTCTTCCGTGATACATGCATGATATTTCATATGTGTTTCTTGTGTTCGTTATTTGTCTATGTGCGGAGATGTCCGTCGACGGACGTCGACGGTTTCAGCCAACGGTAGTTTAAGCGCAATTCTTACGCAAGCCTTACGCAATTGTGTGTAGTTTTTGCGAGTTGCATTTGCAAATTTGTGGCTTTCCACAACCGTTCCTCATATATCTAACAGATTCTACACACGTCTCACAGACGTATAACTTGTATATCGCGAATGCGGCGCACTAATCACGTTAAAATTACGCGATTGGCGCATGAATTTGGGGCAAGATTTGGCTTTAACATTGATTTACGTGTTCTTTTTGGGGTTTATTTGTACTTCTTCCATGGTTTTGATGTGGTTTATTCATGATACATCTTCACGTAAAGACCATAAATTTTTCCACGTATATTCACATATGGCCAGTTTTCATCCGTGCAATTTGGGCAAAACGTACATAGTGGCTGTATGACACGGCTATTAGTTTCACCAAATCCTCAAGAAACTCCTAAGCTGGTGCCTCTACAAGAACTGGTGTATTGGCAAAGTCTTTCTAATGACCACGTAATTTTTAAAGACTGTGACCCAGTAGCCTTTAATGCTTAAGTATGGATAACGTCATCAAAACTTTAAGGTTTGAAAACTGGGTAACTCTCGACAACCCTCCCTTTTTTCTGTCAGGCTGTCCTTTCCACTCCCTCCTGTTCCCCACACTTGCCATTGCTATCAGCAGAGTGTAATGTCCCCTCATTATGCTCGGAGTCTCTGTAGACCTTATCAGCTCCACTTCTGTTACCATGTCTCCTCTGCAGCTCCAGCCTCCGTCCCCTCAGTCTGTCCGTTACAGAAAAGTGATAGATTCATGTCGTTCCAGATAGGAAACCTGCCGCTTATCTGCAGCAGTTTACATTCACCCGTCCAACAGTCAAAGCAACGGAGAGCAAAAGGTCAGAGATCTGAGAGGACATACAGCAAGCTTTTTTAGCCCCCAGGGCAAATCCCGCTGGAGCTCTTTTCACACATGAACTATTGTCCTGAGATGTTTCACAGGGATGCTATGTGAGAAGGCGGATATATTTCAGCGTCTCCTCAGTGCATTCAGCAACTCGTCTCACCGATAACACAAGAAAAGGCTTGCCTGACATTATTGATGTGCTGTCCATAGAATACTTTTACTCGTCTATGAATCTACTTGGAACATTCCTGACACTTTCTATTAGTCTATATAGGCTGTAAAGGGGGAATTTAGTAGTAAATACAATAAAGTACAATACATTTTTTTTTAAAAAGGTGAGTTAATGTCGTGTAAAAATCTGAAAGTCTTAATACTGCTTGCAACAACTTTATTTAACCTATTAGTATTTCATAAATAATAGTAATTAAAAATTGAAAGTACTGTATTTAGTAAAGTACTGTATTTACATACCATGGTGATCAATTTTTTCAAAAATAAATATAATCTTAAAATCTGCTAACTTTAACCATTTTGGTGTCAAAAACTTCATGTTATCACTAAATGTTTGAGAGAATTTTGCTTTTAGCATCATCATCCTCGGTGACCTGCTTAGCCGGGAAGTAAAAGAAAAGGCTTAAAAATGACGAGGTAATAGAAGATCGACAACAAAGAAACATTTTAGGACATGGATTCTTATGGATTACCCTAAAAACGACAACAGCAGGAGAAAGAAGAAAGGGACATAGCAGGTTACAAAAAAGGGTGGGTGGATATTATTTTATGCAAAAAAACTGCTAGAAAAGGTGTTCTAGAGGTCATGACCTTAACCAAACGTTGATTAAAACCCTTTTTGGTCTGGAAAAAAAGGGATTTTATGGTGCAAATGTGGCTTGAAGGCAGTTCTGGAGACACCTGGTAGAGATGTGTCTTGATACCTTTGATAAATAGCATCATTCAAGGTTAAATATGAGCCTAAGGCTATGTTGACACTGCAGGGCTTAATGCTCAATTCCAATTTTTTTTAAAAATCCAATTTTTTTGCAAGGCCGTTCACATTTCCAAATAAATGCAAATTTTTGTGATCTCCTGTGTGACCGTGAAATGACCCAGAAGTGACCCGCATGCGCAGAAGAGTACTCAACGGTAAACGACGTCACCATTGCTAGCTAATGTTAGTAATGGATGACAACAGTGTTGTCAACAACGGAGCTCTTTTTGCATTATTAAATTTATTTTCACAAAGGAGCCAGCAAAATAACAATCTTCTCATTATAACCTCTTGTGCTATCTTAGATGTCCCACCCTTACTTTGACATGTTCTCCCTACCATGACAAAGGTGGATAAAGGTGGAAAGATTTCATGTTATCCATGGACATCAGTGAAGATCACACATCATTGAAGAAAAAAGGTTCAGAGCACTGTCTAGTGGGTCTAGATGACCCAACTCCCAATGTTAAAGTGCCTAGAATAGCACAAGGGTTAAGAAGGCATTGGAGCCAGGATTGTCTGGACCCACTGTTGTGGAATGGGGATGTGTATGTGCTGGGGCCGCGCACGTGTGTGAGTGCTTTTGACTTTTGCTTTAAAATTGAAAGACAGAAAATTCAAGGAAAAATGGGATTTACGTCATTGCATGGTCATTGCATGATCTTTCTGTTTACACTTCTGTAACGGCTGCTGTCATGTCGTATCCCCCCCCTTTTTCCCCTCATTTATTTATTTATTTTTTACCATTCTTCTCCTTGTTTGTAAGACTTATTGTGTTAATGTCATGTACATTTGTGCTATAACTTGTTTAAAAAAAACAAAACTTAAGTTATATATATATATATATATGTCTAATATGAGCTGAATACTCAAACAATAATACGCATCATTTCAGCTAAGAAAACATGTTTTTTAATAGAATCAAATGATAATATGATTCTTTTTTTTTAGATCTAAAAGAATCAATTGTTGGATGCAAATGTTTTATTGTTTGCTTCACTCCTACATGGTATGTAGCTCCCTCTGCTGGACAACACTGGAACAAAGGTGAGCATCCACAGGTGCGGCTGATACTTCTAGGTCTGGAAACACTCTGGTCAGGACTTTGGATCCACTTTTTACTCAAAGAGCAGATAAATGCGTGTGTGTTGTTTCTTTATGAGCCAAACTGTGTGGAACTAACCCCAGTGTGTGTGGTTAAAGCAGAGTCAGCTATGCTCAACCATAAAACCAACACACATCAGTGTTTTATTCTAACCTGGACTCCACTGGTTCCGACTGTTTCAGATTTAGTCACTAATGCATCAAGCAAACACAGGATTTGAGTTCTAAACTATTCTTTATTTATTCAGTTTTTTTTAAATACTGTTCTTAATTTTGTCTCACTAGGGTTGAATGGAAAGTCATCCATATAAACCTGCGTGTCAGGCTTCCAGGTTCAAAACTCTCAGGTTCACACATTCCTACCCAAGTTTGTAACCCTTGTGCTATCCTAGGCACTTTAACATTGGGAGTTGGGTCATCTAGACCCACTAGACAGTGCTCTGAACCTTTTTTCTTCAATGATTTGTGATCTTCACTGGTGAAGTCATGAAATCTTTCCACCTTTATCCACCTTTGTCATGGTAGGGAGAACACGTCAATGTGAGGGTGGGGTCACCTAAGATAGCACAAGGGTTAAGCCAGTTTTCAGGATCTTTCTAGAAAACGCGATGCAATTGAAAACCCACTGAAAGTTCAACCAGTTGATCAATCAGGGACTTGGATATGATGGTGACATCATGAAGAAGAAATAAATATTTACGGTCTGATTCAATTCACAAATCAAACTACCATATTTTGTCTGAATTTTTGCTACACGTGTTTTTACTGGACGTATGAAATTTAAATAGTACAATAGTAAGTATTTAATCATCATTGCTTCGCCTCCAGAGTAGTCAGGAGTATCAGGCACACCGTCCTCTTTCTAAAAGTATTACGGGCAGAAAATTCAATACATAAAATCCAAAATTTTTCTGCAATTTTAGAGCGATAATTATATTGCATTTATGGTATTCTTTAATAAAGATCGCAAATCAGTGATCTGAGACATTAGAAATATTGGTACTCATTTTATTCTGGATAAGACTGCAAGTATCCGAGTATTCGGATACTCATTCCAGCCCTTTTCTGTCTCGAACAAAGAGAGCTAAAATTCCAAGCATTAGTTCAAAAGTGAGCTCCTGTTCAGGAGGTTTCATGTGGAAATGCAGGCCGTGTGGTGAAGCATCTATTACTGCTTTTTTCAGGAAAACCCATCAGACTGAAAAGAAGCCGGTGATGACGGCTGAGGGGAGAGCTGAGAGCAAAGACGCAGAGAGAAAAATCAAAAGATGAAGACGCTTTTGGGCTTCAAAGTGCTGGACTGGCAATCTGCTGTTTGACACGCTCATTAAGGTGGAAACACCTACCAAATCTCGCAAACCTCAGCAGGTACGAACAATAAAGTTTTTGCACGTCATAAACTTTAGATGAAAGAAAAAGCAGGAGTTCTGATGAAAGATGTGAAATGACTGGAATGAAGTGGTTAAACGTGCTGCTCACACATTGAAACCAGCTGGCTGGTACCTGCAGGTTTGGGAGCGCGTCGCCGCGGGGCCAAAGGCGGCCGGTACTCCTAAAGCGCGCCGAGGTGAAGTCTGAGCACCGTGGGGCGTGGAGGTCTGGTGCAGACGTGAGACCCAGACATGCCAGCCGCCGCCGCAGCTCCTGCAGCTTTCCCCACAGTCACACCAAGCGTCAACGCCTGTGCAGACGGGGGGGCGATGGGGTTTTGCAGGTTGGTTTGGAGGAACGACCCCCGTGGCCGAGTTGCCCCGTTGGTTTGGGCTCAATGTGGAGCTGATGGATTTCTCCCATGGTCTGGTAAGACAACGGATTTGATCAGAAACAGCGTCTGAGGTGAAGTTGGACGAAAAGGCGAAACTTGACAAGAACAACGCTGACATGTCATTCCTCAGCGAGAAGCTCAACTTCAGCCCACATGTGCTGGAGGAGCTGCCAGGAGCCAATCAGGATCCGTCTGACTGTCATCCTCCTGTTTGCTGAGCTGCCTTTGCCAGCTGCGCTACAACAGAAATAAACAAGAAACCAGTTTGAAGCAGCCTTTCACAACCTGGCTTTGGGCCGCTCCTTCAGAGTCCATCAGGAAATCTGTAGCTTTTGCCTACAAGATCTGATTTCTTTACTGTTCCATTTTCATGAGTAACTGTTCTCTTTGGTTTAACAGCTTTAACAGGCCTTTTGGTGCATTTAAAAAGGAAAAACTCGATTCTAATGGTTTCTGTTGTTCCTGTTCACACGGTATGCTGAACCAGCTCAACATTTGTCCTGATTTGATGTTTCTGTGTAAAAGGTTAATATTTTTTTAATTTTACTGAAACATTTGAACATTTTTCATGATGTTTTATTGAATGCATGTCTCCGAGCTAAAATCCTTTTTAAAGTTAATTCTTTAACTCAGTAACTTTCGCCTCGGTGTTGACGTTCTTTGAACGTTATTGTAAATCTAACAGTTTATCCAATTACAGTCATTCCAATTGTCATTTTAAAGGGTTGCATATCGGAACTAAAGCTGCTTTTCGCCGCTTCACAATCCACTGGAATTATGTTAAATGTTAAATGGGTAAATTGATAGCATTGTGGTAACTCAAAGAACAGCAACACTGGTGATAAACCTCTGGGGTTTACCGTCTATAAATTACTGTGAGTCTTTTGCCGTTTACCTAAATTTTGTGTTTAAACTTTTAAAGTGTAAACTAACGTGTCCTCCACATTTGGGCCACCCCCTAGAGGAGTAGTGAGCTGCAGACACACCTGCGCTCGCGAACCATTTGGCGGTGCCGGAATCCAACCCATCAGGGAGGCATTGGGTTCCAATTTTTCTTTGGTTAGAATCCACCGCTGATTTGAACCCACAACCCTCCAGTATTAGACCAGACACTCTACCTCAAGGCCACTAATCCAACTCTTCTTTTATATACTGGTCACAAGACTTCAATTCAACCAAAATACAGTCGACAATATAGACGATAAACAGGAAACTGGAATGAAAATCCGGTGCATGGGATTCGGGACAGATTGTAAACCACGGAGAAACTGTGGTCCAAGACGCCGTTTTTATTCTGGGTTTCTGATCTTTAACTCAGTTATTTGGCAAACTAATAAACTCCTCTGAGCTTCTTTGTTAAGTTAATATTTTTGTTTATGTGCGTGCACCATTGCAACTTGAATGTGCAGTCATTTTTGCACACAACCACACACTTGTGTGTAATGCAGACCAGACTGCGGTTTGTTCGTCTGGACGAGTTCGGTCAAACGTTTTCTATTTTTCATCCAGTGACCAGCCAAGTGCTTCTGACCTCCACACAACACTCACGCGGGAGTTGTGAAACCGAGAGCAGGAGTGCATCTCCATTTCCAGATGGACAGATGGATTGAGGCTCCCTTTGGCTCGTTCTCTTGTTTGCGAGGTGATATATGCTGTTCTGCTCAGCGGCCTCTCAGTGGATCTATCCTATGTTCTGGTGCATCAGGACACGCGTTCCCTTCATGTTCAACCAAAAGTACGGTTCAGGTGTTGGACAGAAACCCGACAGTAAATAAACATCTTCATTTAAACTCGCCAAAAGCTGATTTCAGATTTTCTCAGACTAAACCAAAACCAGGAGAACCAAAACGGTGTGAAAGGTAGATCTAACAAAACCTTGGACTTGGGTTTACTGAGAGCATGAGCAGAAGAACCAAATCCATCACTAACTGAGAAAAATCCAAGAAATTATGAAGAGAAAAAGAAAAGAAAAAAAACGGTGCCACAGATCTACCTATTAAAGTTCTCTTCAACCATTTCACATCAGAGCTTCAGCTGACAGCTTTAGTTGGTGTTCTTCAAACTACCGTAACTCTTTGATTGAACATAATTCCAGTGGATTCTTTGTGCTGATGTGAAACACTTTACTGTAGTGAAGCGTCAATCAACCAATTTGCAACAGATTCTAGTGAGGAGAAAAGAGGCTTTAGGTAACTTGAGGTAGAAACGGCGGAAGTGTAGTTCAAAAGCCGCGTGTTAATTAGAGATTTTCAGCAACATTTCTGCTGTTAAAGGGTTTAACTCACAAAGCAGCAATGTGAACATTCCTTTTTATTAAAAAAGCACTTTCAATCGTATTGTGTGGATTACATTGATGAGCTACATTTACAGTAAACCCGATACGCATGTTAGAGGCGTCCACTTTCAGTGTGAAGTGAATGTGATCAGAGGTCCTGTGGTGTGTTTGGGGTGTTGGGTGTGGCGCGGTGGTCTGCTTCTTTTTTGCTTTTTTTGTTAAACGGCCAATATGACATCATCGATTTCACCAAGTTAAACTGTAATTGATATGAGTGTTTTGCGACGACATGAATCCACTGAGTTCTGACGATTAAAACGTTGATATTTCATTTACAAAAATACAACTAAATAAAATGTCTATTGACTATATTCGCCAATCTAGTGAGCATCAATGCACACTGGTTCTGGAAAATTTTTAGGGCACTCGATTTTGGAATTGTAGATTCGGACAGCACTACTGAATGGCCAATGCGCTACATAGGGCACTATATCCCTTGTGCCATCTTAGATGACCCCACCCTTACTTTGACGTCTACCATGATAAAGGTGGAAAGATTTCATGTAATCCATGGACACCAGTGAAGATCACAAATCATTGAAGACAAAAGGTTCAGCGCACTGTCTAGTGGGTCTAGATGACCCAACTCCCAATGTTAAAGTGTCTAGGATAGCACAAGGGTTACAGAGCAGGGGTGGCCAACCATGGTCCTCAAGAGCCTCAACCCTGCCTGTTTTCCAGCTCTCCCTGGACTGCTTGATGCTGATAACCTAAATCAGGTGTGTTCAGTCTATCAGGATGTGAAATCACTTGAGTCAGCTAATCAACAGCAAGCTGGTGAGGCAGAGCTGGAAAACAGGCAGGGTTGAGGCTCTTGAGGACCATGGTTGGCCACCCCTGATATAGAGAGTAGTGAAGGAATTCGGACACGGCCACAGTCCCGTTGGCCCTACTATCCTTTCAGTTGTTCTGTCGTCTTTAACAAGTACTTGTCACATGTTCCACATGGTTAGACATCATTTCAAACCATTTGATAGAATTGTTTATCCCAGGCCTTCCTAATCACATCTCCAGGCATGCTTAACAGAAACAGCTAGTTCTTCCTGTCCATGTCCTTCTCTGAAGGTCAAACCGGAGCCCAACATCATAATCTTCCAGTTCTTCTCAATCCAGAGTTATTAACATCCACTCAGGGCACCCTTTAAGACCTTTTTTTACTGTGGAGAAGTTATAGCTTTGCTCCAAAATATTGTTCAAGTCTGGACAGAGAAAAAAAAATCCCATCTCCAACTTGCAAAACAACTGCTGGCATGAACCCGAGGCTTTGAGGGGAATGTTGGGAAGTCATCTAGGGGGGCTTGGCTTGTAAATCCTGATGATTTTCTGATGGAAACTATGTCTGTTTGCGGAATACTTTTGCCGAATCTAAATTGATGGCACCCAGGAGGAAGATCATAGTGCTGAACTGCAGAGAACTGAGCTGAGCCAGAGAGATGAGCTGTGAGGAAAGATCACCGGCAAGCAGAGAGGAGAAGCTCCATCTCTGCTAAAGGAGTCTGTCATTTCAGCTGTTATGAACGGATTACTTTATCAGAGATTAAAGCTGTGCTTCGTTCTGACTGCTCAGCTTTCCAACCTCTGATTAAGGAAACTGACAATATTTACCGTCTTCTCCTTAATCTGTCCCAGGTTATCGCTGAAGGGCAGACAAACGTACAAACTTTACCATAGTTGAGGAAATTTGTCATAGCCGACTGTCAAAACTTAACAAAACTGGACTGCAGATGAAAGGTTTGTAGAGCTCCACTGATTCTTCTTGGCCATGGAGGCTGTTCTTCAGCTTTGTGTGTAAAATGCTCTGAATCGACCCCTGAAGCTACAGAGGAGACGGCGACGGTGTTGGCAGAAAAAAAAAAAAATCAGAGAAATAAAGTCACTGATTTGAGTCTGGAAAACATTACAGTCCTTTTAAAGGTTTTTATGATGAGAACCATGGTCCACAAATGGGGAAAAGTTAGGAGAACAATGGAGAACCTTCCTTGGAATAAAAAATTGGGAAAAGAACATAAAGACCCATCCAAAAGGTCATAGAAGGAGCAGAATAACATGCTGCACGAGTCGGTGGACTGTTAGGATCAACGTTCATCATTCTACTGAAAAAGGATCCGTTGATGAAATTTGGTCCCATCACCCTCTACTGTTCACTCTTTCTAAACCCTTTTAAAACTATGATTTAATAGATAAAATTAAAGAAACGAAGGGTAAAGTAACAGAGGTTATCGTCTATTATCTCAAATATTTGACTCCGACTGTTTCAGTTAAAGGCATCCAAACCAATTGTTTGATTTAAAAAGCAATGACTTTTCCCATGGGTCAACTATTGACTATCAATCATTGAGTCAAAAATCTGCTTCATAGGTTCATTAGTTACTCTAAATTGTCCCTAGATGTGAGTGTGAGTGTGCATGGGTGTGTGATTGTGACCCTGCGACAGACTGGTGACCTGTCCAGGGTGTTCCCGGCCTTCGCCCACAAGTGGCCGGGATAGGCTCCAGCAGCCCCGTGACCCGGAAAGGGACAAAACAGGTTTAGAAGATGAATGAATGAATCATAGTGACATCACCAAAGAAAAAAAAACAATTTTAGGTGCCATTATTCACAATATGTGCACTCCCATGTTGAAGCCAGACAACGTCAATAAGCAGTGATTGGTCCGAGTAAATATTTATCTCGCCAATCAGGAGTGAGTCTGTTGGCAGGCCACAGCACTACTGTTTGTCAGACATTTTGAAGGTTCGACGTGGGGCCCAGCAGACACCACATGCTTTCATGGAGGCATCTGATTGGTCAGTTTATAACTTGACACCAGTGAAGATCACTGGTGACAAGAAAAAAGGTTCAGAGCACTGTCTAGTGGGTCTAGATGACCCAACTCCCAATGTTAACGTGCCTAGGATAGCACAAAGGTTACTAGATTCTAATAATCCTAACATACTGTAATATTTACTCAAAATAAAATGCATGAAATAGGGCTGAAACGATTCCTCGAATTACTCGATTACACAAATTCCTCAAGGCAAAAACTCTGCCTCGAAGCCTCGTTAAATTCCTATGACGCGCGGCGCAGGGATTTGATTGTGTCACACGGACCGTTTATTCACACGGACCTTTTGAATTTAGTTGGCGCGATGGCGGAGAATAGATCTATAAATAAACGGCAGAAATTGTCTGTGTGGGATCATTACACACTTAATAAAGAAGAGAACAAGGTGCAGTGTCTCTACTGCAAAATAGAGCTGGCATACCACAACAGCACATCTTCCATGATTCAGTATCTGAACAGAAGACATCTGCGCGACCGCTGGAACCCCGACGCCTTAGGCACGGGACCCGCGCGTGCCGCCGGCAGCGAGCGAGGGGCGGCGTCAGCCACTCCGCGGCGACCAGCGTGGGCCACGGAGTGGGCGCCGAGAGGCAGGGGCTGGGACAGGCGGTAGCTCGCCTTTCGGCGGACAGCGAGGCTTCTTTAAGCATTGCAAAAATAACAAAAGCATTATTTTTACACGAAATATAAACAATGATAATGATCAAATATGTTTTTCCGATTCTTTTATTTTTAATGGCCTTCCATTTTGGTGTTGTGCCACCCTTTCAAAGTCTTCTGTCCCCCCCCCCCCCCATACAAAATGTTCTAGCTCCGCGACATTTCCCAAGACCAACTTAAAAACACCAAAAGTAACATTTGCATCAGAGCGGATCTTTAAAATCAAATGCCTCTTCAGTCATGGAACTGAGTTTCTCCTTGTTGGGATTAATAAAGTTTTCATTCATTCATTCATTCATTCATTTTACAACCACATCATTTTTGTTATGCATTATTTGTTTTCGGTTGTTCAAAAACACACACAAATCGTTTTATCCGATTACTGGATTAATCGATCGATTAAGTGCTAGATTAATCGATTACAAAAAGAATCGATAGCTGCAGCCCTAGCATGAAAACACATTGGCTTACATTTTATTTTGAAAAAACAAAAAAACAATACTTTTCCTACAGCCAGCCCCTTGTGGTTGTTCATAGAACTGCTTGTTTTGACATTTTCTATTACATTCATTTTCAAGGTGAAGTAACTCTTGTGCTTTCCTAGGCACTTTAACGTTGGGAGTTGGGTCATCTGGACCCACTAGACAGTGCTCTGAACCTTTTTTCTTCAATGATTTGTGATCTTCACTGGTGTCCATGGATTACATGAAATCTTTCCACCTTTATCCACCTTTGTCATGGTAGGGAGAACTCATCAAAGTAAGGGTGGGGTCATTTAAAATAGCACAACGGATACAACAAGTTATGCAGAGATGGCGGGACCCTATCACACGACTTGGGAGAGGAAGGTGAAGCCAGAGTGATGAAACGCTCAACAAGCTGACAAAGGAAGGACGGTGCTCCCAATGCCAGCGTTTGTGTGTGTGAAAGGACACGTTTGACATGAATTTATGTGGGAACAAATGCAGGATTCTTTGAAATGTGCACTGGGATGCTTCACATAAGAAGCCAATCATCTGGCGTGACAGCTTGATGGACTCTGCTGCAGTATATTAACATGGAGACAAATGGGTCGATCATAAAGCTTCACAACACACAGACATGCTGCTACTAGTCCTCTTCTTTTTTGGGGGGAGCGGGAGGGGGTTCGATGCCATCCACATCTGTGGATGTTTATCACATCATTGAGGAAAGAACAGAGAGAAAAATCAAGAAGGAGGAGTTAATGAGAGGGATTGTGCTCTGTCGACAGATTCTCTCCGGCTTTGTTTCTACGTCAAAAAAGCAAAAATCAGCAACAGGCCCTCAGCAATCTGTGTCTGTATAAAGTGTGTACTAAGGAGTTTTACAGCCTTAAAATATCTAGAATTATTGTAAACATTATTGCAGATTTTGTCGGTAATTTTTGCAACCACTCCCATGGTAACCGAGGAAACACTGTTTCTCCTGTTTATGATTCTTTATTTCTATTGCCCCAAATAGAAATAAACAAAAACGTTAATTTCCCGGATGCCATCTTTTTTTTAACCCATAAGAACCCATGGTGACATCAGTGTAACAGAAAAATATCAGAAATGGATTCTGCAGTGCACTTGCTTTGTGCATCATTTTATTTTGAAGGGAAAAAATGGGACTGGGATCTTATGGGTTAAGTTCAAGTGAACCAGAACTGCAATAGAGCAGGAAAAAGTTTGAAGCTATGCTGGGTCCACCCACTACAAATCAAAAAACCCTAAGTATTTGGATATCAAAGCTCCAGAAAACTCAAAACAGAGGACTTAAAAACCCACACAGCTGAAAATGGTGTTTTCAACCAACCTGATGATGGAAGACATGTAGAAAGAACATTTTAGAGTACTTCTTAATCCAAATCGATGTGAATCAGCAGCAGAAGAAAAATGCTGTTGGAAAAAGCTTGTAGGCGTGATGCAGAACATAAAACGGCAGGCCTCGAACACAACGCTCTGCTCCATTCTGATGCATTCACTGTCAGACAAATAGACCCATCAACGTCTTTGTTTTCCTCGCCTGAGCTGGAATCTGGATCCAAACTGTACGGCTGGATAGCTCCAATGTTGTCCACCATTTCTGTTGTTGGTAATGTTAGTTTGGGGATGATGGGAAGTTTGGGCAGGCTCACAACTCAAGAGGCAAATTTCTGACGAACTACTGGTACTCTGCCAAAACTTTGGGGGGTTTGGCTAAAAGCGGAATAACCACAAATAAAAAGGCGACAGGGAAAGCTTAAAAAGTAGAACAAAACATGATCGGAGTGGAGCGTTAAGAGTTAAACGGCTAATTTAACATTTAGCATCAAAAGAAAATAAAGCTATAAACATAAAAAACAGCTTCTCTGCAGTTCTGTGGTGTAATTCATTTACATTGTGGTCAATAGGAGATCGCCTGCCTCCAGTGGTCATTTTAGGAACTGCACCATTTACTTTGTAGATTGTCATATTTGGGATCAAAGGGTGAAGGCTCAGTTAGTAAGTCAGTCTTTATAGTCAGCTAAAGTGAGTTTCTCTACTTTTTTAGACAATAATCACAATTATAGAGAGTAATCCTGACTTATAATGTTCTGCACTTCACATGCTTCAAGTTATTTGGGGTTCAGATAAAGTTTAATCAAAATTTGTGACTTTTCCCCCTGATATATAGTATCAGTATTTTTCTCCCTCACTTGTTTAATATTTTATTGAAGTTGGTCTCGTTTTACATTTCAATTTTTGACCCCTCCACAGCATTTTTTGGTTTTTTTTTGTGTGAAACATTTCAAATAATACCACCATCTGTATTTGAACTCTCCAGTGAGAACGAATGTGCCTCCTCTCTTTTATTCCCCATTAGTTTGTTGGTTTTCTGTAATGCGGCGGAACGACAGCTTGAGTAGGATTGATGGATGCGGCTGACGGACACCGAGACGGATGTCCTGCAGCCTTTCCAATTTGCCTGGCTTTGGCCCGACACCCAAAAAAGAAAGATAGAGAAGAAAAGATGGTACGGTGAAAGCCAACTCAAATGCATTTTCTTTCCAGACTTCAAAACAAAAGGGTTTGATCTTTTTCTGAGGCTGCAAAGATGGATCGGAGCCACGTCTGAGGCCTCGGTGTGTTTCTACATGCTTGATATTAAATGTATTTTTTTTAAAGCACTTAAGTGTAGAGAAAATCAAAACCACATAACAGAGGATCAGAAACAAACCAGAGTCATCGTATGCCAACCAGTTAAATAAAGGGCTTTAACTTGTGACCTGCTGGAAGTTTCAGCTGCAAGATTTGGAAAAAGCACGGAAAAACAAAAGAGACTCAAACAGGAACAGAAAAAAAAAACTCCTTCAAATGCAGGAGATAAAAATGTAAATCTCAGCGACTGTTCTAAAAGAGTTTGAACTAGGACCCATGACCCCGTCTGACCATGTGCAAAACAGTTTCTGGGTTTGACCTCCAGCGGCTGAAGCCCACATGGGTCCAGTTGGCCATCAAAGCCACGAGATGGAAAAATAAACATTTTTCTATGATTTCTCTTTCAGAAGGTCTCTGGAGCTGCAGTCTCCACCCCATCCACCAGTGTTCACACCAGTCGTCTCGACAAAGCGCACTGGTGCGGGTCAGTGTGATTGCATGTGTAAATGTTGGCGTCCCTTCCTGTGTATCCACCTTGATTGATGTGGCCTGACCAGGAGAGGTTTATTTTCTGCCATAATTACACAGGGCTGGCGCAGATCCACAGAGAAAGGCCAAACAAGCAGAGCAGAATAAATAAATGGTGTGAATCAACAACAAAACCAGGGAGAGGAGAAGTGAAGAGGTGTAAGGAGGAAGCAGGGTTTTTTTAGAACTCATTTCGGAGACAAAAAAAATGAATAACACTGAAGTTCAGACCAGATGACAGCAATTTCCAAACATTTACCGAGAATGAATCGTGATTTATCATCAAATTATTTTCTTGCATGCAAATAAAACTATAAAAATGTAAAGCCATTATAATAAACAAATAAAGTGTTGGGATTTTATTTTATGTTAAAAAAAAAACACTTTCAAGTGGTATAAATACTGCATTGGCTTATATTAAAAATCAGATTTCAGATTCCTTGCTCCTCCCTGGACCAACCGTGGGCCGGGTGGGTGGCTGCCTGGAGTGCGGAGCTGGTCTCCCTTGGGGGGTCCTGGCTCGTACCTGGGGTTGGAGCGGGGGGATGCCCAGAACTCCTGGGTGGTGATGGGCTGCTCGCTCTGGCTGTGGGCGCCCTTCTCGGGTGGGGCCCTGCGTTGGGCTCTCCCGGCGCGGCGGGGGGGGGGCACTATCTGTGAACACTATCTGTATTGTGTACATGTTGACATGTGGACATTTTTTCAGCCAGCAGGTGTGTTTATAACATTTGAGTGTGTGTGTGTGGACAGGCCCCGCCCTTTTTGTACTACATTTGAACCTTACCGTAATGATAAACAACCAGTAAACTTGTTGCTTTATGCTGCTTCATGGTCTTATCCCCCCCCTCCTATTATCACCCTCTTACCCCCCCCCTCTCTCTAACATCCCTCTCTCTTCTTCCCTTCTTTCCTTTTCCGTCCGGTCCAACACCAAAGATTTTTCAAACATGATTGAAATTAATAAAGTTTGGCCTCAATTACAAAAGGGGTTTATTCAGACATACAGGGAGGAAAATAAGTATTGAACACGTCAACATTTCTCTCAAAAAACATATTTCGAATCGAGCGATTGACATTAAATTTTCACCAGATGTCGGCATCAACCCAAGTAATGCACACATAGAAAGAAATCCAAACATTTATGTCCATAAATGAAGTTATGTGTAAGACAGTGAAATGGCACAGGGAATAAGTATTGAACACGCTTACTGGAATTTATTTAACACTTAGTGCAAAAACCTTTGTTGGTGATTCCAGCCTCAAGACGCCTCCTGTATGGAGAAACCAGTCGAATACATTTCTCAGGTGTGATTTTGGCCCATTCATCCACACAAACTGCCTTCAAATCTTCAAGGTTCCGGGGGTCTCTTCTGTGAACCCGGATCTTCAGTTCTTTCCAAAGATTTTCAATTGGATTCAAGTCTGGTGATTGACTGGGCCATTCTAGCAGCTTTATTTTCTTTTTCTTCAACCAGTTGAGTGTTACCTTGGCTGTGTGCTTGGGATCGTTGTCTTGCTGAAAGATCCACCCTCTTTTCATCTTCAGCAGCCTGGCAGATGACAGCAGATTCTGATCAAGAATGTCTCCATACTTTTCTCCAGTCATTATTCCTTCAATGATGTGAAGTCTACCAGTACCACATGCTGAAAAACAGCCCCACGCCATGATGCTCCCACCTCCAAACTTGACTGTTGGTATGGTGTTTTGGGGGTGATGTGCGGTGCCATTTTTCCTCCAAACATGTTGTGTCTTATGACATCCGAAGAGTTCAATTTTGGTCTAATCTGACCAGAGTATCTTCTCCCAGAATGTCATGGGTTTATCCAAATGGTGTGTCGCAAACTCCAAACGAGCTTCAACATGCTTCTTCTTCAGAAATGGAGTCTTGCGTGGTGTGCGTGCATGGAGGCCATGGCGGTTGAGTGCATTACTTATTGTCTTCTTTGAAACAACGGTACCTGCTGATTCCAGGTCTTTCTGAAGCTCTCCACGAGTGGTCCTGGGCTGTTGGAGAACCCTTCTGATGATTGTTCTGACTCCTCTGTCTGAAATCTTGCGAGGAGCACCTGGCCGTGGCAGGTTTATGGTAATGCCGTGTTCTTTCCACTTCCGGATGATGGCCCCAATGGTACTCACTGGAACTTTCAGAAGTTTAGAAATGCGCCTGTAACCAATGCCTTCAGTGTGTTTTGCAACAATAAGGTTGCGTAGGTCTTTGACAGCTCTTTGCTTTTACCCATCATGCAATGCTTCTTGTCTAACACCTTGCTGGTGAGAAACCTTTTTAAAAGGCATCAATCCGGACTATACCAGCTGATATTACTTTGCACTAATAGGGGGCAGGTTAACCTTCTGAATACTGACAAACTCCAGCTGCTTTCTTGGCTTGCCAGACCTTTTTACCCCTCCTTTTCTTCATGTGTTCAATACTTATTCCCTGTGCCATTTCACTTTATTATACATAACTTCATTTATGGACATAAATGTTTGGGTTTCTTTCTATGTGTGCATTACTTGGGTTGATGCCGACATCTGGTGAAAATTTCGTGTCAATAGCTCGATTCGAAATATGTTTTTTGAGAGAAATGTTGACGTGTTCAATACTTATTTTCCCCGCTGTACCTCTGGTTTGTCTGAAGATTAATAACCCCTGTTGTTAAAGTAAAATATGTCCAACACAAGAGGCCCTCCGTCAGCTCTCATCTGTCTGCCCAGCTGTTGGACAGGACATGTTAGAAAGAAAAAAAGAAATCATCAGATTTCTTTGTGCATCGAGGTACATCAGCAATGAAACCTTTTTAAACAGAAAATTAAGTAGAAAATACAATTCTGTTATTTTATAACATTTAAAAAAGGTTTGTATAAAAAACTGTTCATCTAAAGCTAAAAATTTAATATTTGAAAATCACAAAAATAATATAGCAAAACATAAAGGGGCACTTGTCACAAAGCTAAAAAGTGTTTCTTTTACTTAGATTTACCTAAATTTACTTATACTTACTAAACATTTTAGGTTTGGAAATGACAGCCTAGATTTTTCATCAAGTTAAAGGAACTTTTCTCTTTCAAAGATCTTGGCTCTGATTGAGCTCCATAAGAAATTCTTTAAGATGGCAGGATTTCAAGTGATTGTTCTATAGAAACCATTCATTTTTCCATGTCATGGGATCGATCACATTCGGGTCTTGGGAATAAAAGGTCTCTTTGTTAAAGTAAATGCTCATTTTTTCTTGGAAAACCGATGTTTTTTTTTAGTCAAATTGGCTGCATATGTTTGTGTGAAAAGAGAGATGAGCGAACAGCCGTTTGAATTAAATTTGCCATTTCATCCAGCAGCAGAGTTTTATTTTGCACGTGTGACCATCACTCTTGACTGACCAGCGCGTTCGCCATAATGGAACTGCAGGCTGGGATTCCTGCAGGAGAAAACTGAAGCTCACTTTTGCTTCCTTTCCACTGAGCGGTACGATACAGTCCGGTTTGGAATTGTCCAGGCAGTCCGGGCGCGCTTTTTCCCTCCAAGTCGGATGGTTATGACGCATGGGGGGTTTGCCGTTGCCTCATTGAAGTGCGACTACAGGGTTCCCCCGCTTACTTGCCTTTCCATATCCGCGGTTCCTCTTGTTTGCTAATTTTTTCTTTTCATTTCCGTGACTCCTCCAGTTCATCACAAAAACTCAGACAACTTAAAACGCTTGTATGAGACTTTTGCGTTCGGGTGCTGCGGGAACTCCTGAGGAGGGGAGCGGAGATGAAGATCACGCCGGCCCATCAGCTCCCTCAATGCTGCTAAATAGTATTTCACAGCGAGTAACAGCTGGTTCTACCAGTTCCTGAATCGCTACCAACTGAGGTTTGTGTCCCTGAATGGAAAAATGCCATCAGCTGACTCAGACGCGGCCGCAAAATGTCAAATTCTAATTTTAGGTGTCACAGGAATATATATACGACTTCAGGAGTAATCGTGACCAACCAACCCCGGCAGCGTCAGGAAATTGTCCATAAAGTCTGTGTTTGGGATGCCACCAAATCCTAGTCTACACAATTAAAGTGAACTGTGGAGAAAGAGAATCGTTGCATTCCTACAATAGTTTACATTGAAAATTATTTATTATTATTTATCATTTTATTGTTTTATGACATTATACCAGGCTTCCTATTAAGCCAACTGAAAGGTTTTTCTTCCTTGTTACTTGCCCGTAAATACCTTTTTTCTGTTTTTCTTTAGCTTTTTGCCGTTGTTTTGCAAAAAAAAAAAAAGAAGAAGAAAAAAAAACAATTGGTGGGGAAAGTTGCTCCAGCAACCCGTTGACCCCATAAGGGACCAAACGGATTGAGAAAATGGATGGATGTTCAGGACAGGCTCTGTCACTTTGATTTTAGTTCTGAAAATAATTTTACCTGATTATTGTAAGTTGCGATTTTTGAATAAACAAAACAAAGCAAGGAGCAACTAATAACTATTATGTGGAGACTCCGCTCAACAAAAACACACGCGTGTCAAAGATTCTCAGGACAAACATCTTACTGATCACTACAGGCAAATATTAATTGCATAATTATTATCAAAGGAAATTATACCATCTTTTTAGCATTTCTAGAGGATAAACTTAAAGAGAAAAAAAAAACAAATAAAGTAAGCTTTTGCTTTCTGACCTTTTCCCCTTATTCTCGGTGCTTGGGCCATAATAAAATTCTGCTTTTTAACTGGAGCTGAGCACCGTGACCCAGCCTGAAGGGTTCTTTAAGTCAGAGCCTTTATGAAAACTGCCTCGTATCCCCAGTCCTCAGGACCGATCCCAACAAGCATCCAGCCGTCACAAACTCTAAATGCAGGAAATTTAAAAAAGGCGAGGGCAAAAGGACAGCCAGGACCGTACAAATTCAGGAAATGCCAGCTCTCTCTGACAAGTGCTGCTCATGCATGAAGGATGACAAGACCCAACTGTGTTGTGAGCCATCTTTCTGCATGACAACTAAACATCCAAAACCGCATCCTGACCACCATAAGAAAGCAAAGCATTTGATTTTGTGCAACATGAATACAGTTATTCGTAACAGACATGCGGCATCCAACATCTAAAAGAAATAGGGAAAACAATCCGGAATGAAGTGTAAAACGGAGTTTTGGGTTACCAGCAGGAACAGAAAAAGTCTGTAGGAGTTATTATTGGAGTGTTGTGGAGCTTCTGTGGATTTTCTGGGATGGGTTTTGGTAAGCGGAGGGGTCGTGGTGCGTTTAGGGCCTCAGATCCGTCAAGCACCATTTCAGCCGCACGTCGCTGGGCTGCACTGGTCTAAAAGGAAACAAAAAGCCTAGAAAAGCATGAACATCACAATCGGCTCCAACAAGCTGGGCCGTGTTCTGCCCCGGGTTTGGAATGCTGTCCACATGTTCCCGTTTGATCCCTGTTATTGCAGTCACTGGAACACAAATCCCAGCGACATTCCCACAACCGCATGACTGAGACGGCCTCGGGGTCACAGGGAAACGGAACGTTGGTCATCGTGCGTCATGTCTGAGTCTTTCTGCGTGGATTCCTAAGAAGCAGCGATGCGTGGTTTCATTTTTACATAGAACCTCAAACCCAACCAAACTGTCTGAGTCATGATAAAAGCGTGGCAGAACAGAGACAAGTGCTGCCAATACGATATGCAGAGGAATGACGGTGAGCTGAAGAGTGAGGAACGAATGCAAGCCAAAACCTGGACGGAGCTCAGGACCCGGCCTTCCTGTACCCTGCTGGGTGAGCCTGGATGTGTGTTGTTTTGTGTGTGGGCAGAACTGACCGTCCTGCTGAGTCACAATTCAGTAGAAGCAACCTCGGACCCGCTCATGCACACTACAGTCACAGGGAGGATCAAGGGTCAGTAGTTTGAATCCCACTCTGTTCACATGTTAAAAATGCCTTTGTGGAAAACACAAACCGTCTCACTTAGGCTAGGGATGTCCCAATCAGGTTCTTTGGGGGGCTCGATCCGATTCTCTGTCATTTGACACTGAGTATCTGTTGATACAGAGTTCCGATCCGATACTTTTATATTTTAAAAAAATGTTTAAAAAAATTGACAAATTAATTAGGCTTCACGGTGGGACAGTGGTTAGCGCTCTTGCCTCACAGCAAGAAAGCCCCCGGTTCAAGTCCCTGCTGGGGGACCTGAAACAGAACACCAATGGGGGGACCTTTCTGTGTGGAGTTAGCATGTTCTCCCCGTGCATGCGTGGGTTTTGATCGAGTCATCAACCACGTAATCCGGCCAGATTTACGACCACGTGATCTGATCGGGACACCCCAACTAACAATTCTACTAAGTGTAGAATTGTAAGGGCTCCATGGAACTCTTTCTTTTACTTTTTCTTTAACCCTTTAACATTAAACATTAATATCTAAATAACACGCACTATATCGTAACAATTTGATCATTTGTCCCCCGTGCCATCAAACTCTTCAACCTCCACTTAGGAGGGGGGAGGAAGACGGAAAAGGAAAGGGAAAGGGCCTGAATTACCTTTTTTTTTTTTTTTTGTATATACTGTTTTGCAGATATTTAAATTGTTTCTTACTGTTCTAATCTTCCTAATTTTTTCTAGTCACTGTGCTGCCTTTTCCTTTTTCCTTTTCCTATATGTATGCCAACCAGTGCTGTATGCGATGGAGATGTCAATTTCCATGCGGGAACCTCCCAAATGGATAAATAAAGTTGTCTATCTATCTATCTATATTTATGCAATTAACGGGAGTCAGCTGATTCTGAAAAGCGGCTTTTCATATCAGTTTTGCAACACACTATTGACAAAGTGTTGCATATCAGCGCAAAGCTGCTTTTCTCTGCGTCAGAATCAGCTGGGATTATGTTAATTACGTAAACAGTTTAACCCTTGTGCTATCCTAGGCACTTTAGCATTGGGAGTTGGGTCATCTAGACCCACTAGACAGTGCTCTGAACCTTTTTTCTTCAATGATTTGTGATCTTCACTGGTGTCCATGGATTACATGAAATCTTTTCACCTTTATCCACCTCTGTCATGGTAGGGAGAACACGTCAATGTAAGGGTGGGGTCATCTAAGATAGCACAAGGGTTAAGAGTTGCGGTAGTCGAAAGAACAACAAAATACTTAATTGGCGTCAATTTATTTTTTTAACTTGTCCTGTCCAACAGCTGAGCAAGCATATCAGAGCTGAGTGCCTCTTGAATTGGACAGATTTTATTGTTACAATTGGGGTTTATGGATCTTCAGACAGACTGAGAGTATATTTGTATAAACCCCTTTTGTATTTTAGGCTAAGCTTTATTTATGAAAATTATATTTGTATGCATTCCTTGTTGGACCGGACGGAAAAAAGAAACAAAAGAGGTGAGAAAAAAACAGAGTGGGATGTCAAAGATGTGGGATAAGGGGTTAAAGGTGGGGGATAGACGATATCCCAAAGTTAAAACATAAAAGTGTTGTAAGTAAATTAAATTACATAACTTAGTTCACACAGCAACAAAACAAAAACAAAATTAAAAAATAGTCTGCACACAACTATTTACAGGTTAGAAGTATAATCTTGCATCAAAGATCAAATATTCATCTCCCAGGATTTCTGTACATAGACAGGTACACGCAATATTCGCATTACCGATATTCATGAAGACAGGTGTAGAAAAAGAGAAAAAAAAAAACAAACCCATGCCCGTATTTGTGCAAAGCTGAGTAAGCGGGTGGGTTGAATGAATGTGTGCCTCTTGGAGTGTACCTTGATCACATTGAATGCTCCAGCAGAGCCAGGAGGCCCGGCCCCCCACACCCCAGAGCTAGGGGCAGACAGCGCAGCAACCAGGCCGATCCAGGCATCCAAGAGCCTCACCTTCAGACAAAGATCAATGAGCAACCACCCTCCCGTGCACCGGACCCTCACAACTGAAACGGTGACGGAGGTCAATTTAATGAACTTTGACCAAACTATACTCCATCACTCAACAATAAGCAAAACCACAGAAGGAACCTGCTGTCCAATGATTCGGTGTTTCTGAAGAAAAAAAGCTTATGAAGGAACACAACTGTAGCATTGAAATCTGCGATGCTGTTCCATGTTATGTGTACGCAACACCAGTAGAACAAAAAAACCCATAAAGCTGAATATGATATCACCCACTTCTGACCTTTTCAAAATTGAATAAATAACTTGTTAAATCAAAATGCCACAAATCCTTATAAGTGCCATTGTATTGAGAAATCAAAACAGCAAGACGCACAAAAAGCCTTTAGTTTGACCACAGGAGCAAAAAAATGTTTGGGAAAGTTGGTATTTTCTGAAGGGAGTATAAAGGGATTGCCGTGTTTGTGTCCCCAGCCACCCAGTGGTTCTCAGAGGAACTGACCTGGCTCCACGAATTACTGTTTTTAAAACTGACCATCTCCAAAAGATCACCCAACTGTGTTGAGTTGAAACAGGCCAAAACATCTGCAACTGGTACAAAATATCACATCTGTAATGTTCCCTCTACTGAAGGAAGACACACATAACCGCATTTAATTTAAGACGTTCATGTTCACCAAACGAAAAAAAAATGTTCTCGTTTTGCAAGAACTGAATATACTGGTGGACATTTAAACAAAACAAAAAAATGTAAAAAGTAGTCTATGATTGCCAGAGACACTTAGATGTTAATATTCAACGCTTTTCCCCCCTATCGCCAGTCCGGCTGGATGTTGGATCTTTGGGCTCCAAAGCAGCACAGCATTAAAACCAGACTCCATTCTGCAGCGGAAAATGCTGCAAGAGCTCAGTAACTTCTCAGAAAACCACAAGTACAAGTTAAAACTCCACAATAAGAAGAAAAGAACATGTAAAAAAGTTCCAGAAACACGGCTGCTTTCTTTGGACCCATGCTCCCTGAACGTGGACTGAGCATGTGGAGTGGAAATTCTCCTGTGGTCTGAACAATTAGAGAATTGTCAGGGTGAAGAAGGAGAGGAACCATCCATCTTCATACGAGTCCACCGCTGAAGGGCACTAAAGTGCTTTCATTCACATGTAACAATAAATTCAGAGTAAAATCATCGTTGTTTCCCTACTCTGCTCATATCCCATAATGTCCGGCTAAGGTGGATGTTTTGATCATGTTGTTCCGCTCCGAGCACGGAGCCATTTCAGACTGAGGAAACGATTGGAAAAAAACCGAGATCACCTCAAATGATGGGTCAGAGAGGGTGCATTCTGACTGAAAATGTGTTCCGTATTATCAGGGGAACTCTGGTTCACTTTAAGCAAACCAAAGGTGTTCAGTCTGAATATTCCCTTAGAAATGAGCAAATTAGACAATGAGATCATAGTTTGTGTGGACATCCTACGGCGTACGCAACAGTGTATCAAGTGCACACCCCGGTGCATGAGGCATTTGCACGTGGTCAGTAAGTGGTCGGTACTCACACCTTACTAACAACTAGAGTGAGGCGTTAGGGCACCGTTACACAGAATCACCTGTACAGCATGAATGTGAGCAACTTTGAAGCTTATTGAGGCGACTATTGTTGTAATATTGGGATACATAAATAAAACTGACTTAAAATGTGGGAACGGTGGAGCAGTGGTTAGCGCTCTTGCCTGACAGCAAGAAGGCCCACTTGGGACCTTTCTGTGTGGAGTTCATTTTCAAGACATCTCTTGGGGTGACCATCTATGCCTCAAGGGAACTGTGACACGCAATCTTTGACAGTAACTCTTGGTAAAAAATATGCAATTTAATGTATGTAATTAATCAAAAGCACATTTTCTCTGCATCAGAATGATTGTATAAACACTTGAGTACTGTAACGTGTTGCATGTAAGCCCAAAGCTGCAAAGCTCCACCTCAGAACCTGTTTAAGCTTCGTTAACTGTGTAAGGAGTTGAAAAGTCACAATAATTCAAAGTACGGTAAAAAAAAAACAAGTAATTTTCTATAATTTATCCCAAAATAAATTTTCTTAATACATAAATTACAGCGGCTCCCATTTTGTGTCACTATAAGAAAATTACAAAATTTAAAAAATGTACCGTATTTTCCGGACTATATGTTGCCCTTTTTTTCATAGTTTGGCAAGGGGTGCGACTTATACTCCGCAGCGACTTATATTAGAACTAAATTGAAATAAATACATTGTTAACCCTCCTG
This sequence comes from Oryzias sinensis, assembly GCA_037389245.1. Taxonomy (NCBI): domain Eukaryota; kingdom Metazoa; phylum Chordata; class Actinopteri; order Beloniformes; family Adrianichthyidae; genus Oryzias; species Oryzias sinensis. The sequence continues at coordinate 3,284,541 of CM074505.1, read as the reverse complement.
TTGTGTTCATTTGTGAGGAACAGAGATGATGTTCCTGGGTCAATTTGATGTATGAGGTATGTTAAGTGTTAAGAGTATGTTAAGTGACTCAGAGAATCAGCAAACTTTTTTTACAGTAAGATCTTGAAGGCTAACAACATAATATTCTATTTTCCAATGATTTCATAGATTCAGAAATGCAATAAAAATGACAAATGTTTCTACAAATACAGGAGGAAAACAGAGTATTAGTTGGCCAATGATGCTTCATGAAAGGAATAAATAAATAAGTTTGAGAAAGAATTACTGTGAAATTATGAGATAAACAGTCTGCTATGATTGTGTCATATGAGGTTGTGGAACTTATTAGTTCTTGGTCTCAGATTTTGTCAAATAAATTTCCCGTCAAACTGCAACTTATAGTCCAGTGCGACTTATCTGTGTTTTTTCTACTTTATAATGCATTTTTGGGCTGGTGCGACTTATACTCCGGAGCGACTTATAGTCCAGAAAATACGGGTAGTTGCTTTGTTTAGAAGTTTTACATAAGTCAGAAATGGCAAACAAGGGCAGTTTAACGCAGGATCTGCCACCCTAAATGCTAATTATTATCTGGATCAGTCCCTTAATAAACAAAACTTGGAATCACTTCATCCAAATAAAGCAAGACGTGGAGGAAGATGTTGAAGCTTGGTGTTGGTCAAACCATGTACAATGACACTACTGTGCTAATGAGAAATTTAACACACAGAAAAAACATTTTATGGAAGACATTTAGGAGCCTTTGTGAGCTCTCCTAGTGTGTCTGGTTGAAGTTTTGAGTTTCCAGACCTGCTTTAAACTCACCTTGGTCTCACAAAGTGGGTTCACACATGCTGCTGTAATAATTAGGGGGGGAATAAATGTTTTTCACCAAAGTTTAATGATAGAATTATTTGGAACAGCTCTCTTACGGGGACAGAATTTGGCACTGGCTGAAAGCTTTGCCTCACACCTACTCTTATGGGTATGATTTACCAAAAAAAAAAAAAAGGAGAGACCTTCTGTCATGTTACGAGTGGGGAAAAGCTGCGCCTCCACACAGTTAAAACAAGCTTCACATCCTCTTCTCTTGTGTCTACACCCTTCCTTAGATGAAGGAACGTGCATGTAAAAGGCTCTGAGGTCGCATAAAACAGGAGACGGCTCTGGGTTCGGTGACAAACTAATTAGCCTGTAACATGGGAAACCATTTATGCCATTAGAGCAAAGGGATATTAATGAGGGTCATGAAATTAATTGCATTTCAACACAATGGAGATGCATTGAAACACTGCCAGTGGACATAAAATGGGTGAACTTGATCAGAATTAAAAACAGACCAATTGTATATCGGTTGGGATCTTTGCCAAAGTACTATACTTTACCTCAAGATGTCCCCATGGGTGAAATGTCTTTTTTTTCCACGTCTATTGAAATGATAAATGTTGATTGTAGACTTATTTACAGAGAAAGAATCCTTTCTGACATTCCTAACAGCAAAAAAGGAACACATGGCTAAAAGGTTGCTCAATCCGACCCAACAAGACGGCAAACATGGCTAATGGGTGATTGGCAGCGAGCGCGTGACATCGCCCATTTATTTATAATTGACAAATCTGAAATGGGTTATTGGGGTTGGAAAGTTCTTAAAGGTCAACGCTTTGACAAATCTTGACTTTTCTAAAATAAATGAATAAATGACAAATATACCTCACAAATATTTGGAAAGGCCCTAAAAATTTGTTAAATAAGTATGAGGTTTAAAAAAAAAAAAAAAGTATGGATTAAATTGTCATTTTTAAATAAAAAGAAAAAAAACACAATCAAGCCCAAATTTGATCTTAAACAAAAAACATAAATATAAAAGTTTTAAAAAAGCTTCAACATAGTGGACATTGGATTTCCAATCTAACCACAGAAGTGAATACATTAGCTGGAATTGTACGGTCAAAGTTGGAGTGAATGGGGACGGTCTTGCACAGGTAACATTACACTCAGTGGGAACGATTAATTATCTTCTCAACCAGTCTCAAGAAGAAAATTAAATAAATTCCCCCTGGTCTTTTTGTGAAAATCTGCAGAATATATTTGTAAGGACTCAGAACTGCTTGTACTTTGGTAGCTTCTCTGACTTCAACCTGGTGATGTTGCTGTGATAACTGTTGACAATATAAAGTAAATTATGCTTTAAAACCTTCTAACTAAAGTTTAGCAAAAGGAAGCATTTACAGGTGTTTGACATGGTTCTCCACCAAGTTATGTTCTTAAGAGTTTTTCTCATTTCTTTATGTCTTTATGGGAAAACAATGTGTATCAAGTTTTCAAGTGAATGTGCAGAAAACATTTTTACCGTCTCAAGCCCAATAGTTTGCATGGTTGCCATGGCAACTCAGTGAAATAGATCGAATCACATTCTATAAGAAGAAGGCAGATCCGTGGTGTGTGTGCCAATTTTAATGAGTATTTGGGTATGTGAGGAAGGTCAAAAGTTGGGAAATATGCCTCATTATCATAAAAAAAAGACAAGTCTTGACGCGATAAATGACAAATCATTCAAACCAGCCTTTCATTTGATCTCTGCTGTCGTGAGAAGACCATGGAAGTCGTGATTAGATCTCAGAAGCCCAAAGGCCATCAAAACATTTCTGCTCAACTTCGCCGAGTGCAACAGAGTACTGTTGTCACAAGTGGATACACATGTGACAGACAGCTGGAAAATCCAGATTTTTTTAATTTCCCGAAGGTAACGCATTTTCAGATTAAATCAGTGGAAGCAGAAAAAAACACACTGCAGTTCTGCATTGACTGATGATAGCCCAACAAACATTTTTTCAATCACCGGGGTCTGAACCATATGTTTGTTAGGGAATGATTTATCCCAAAAAAACTTAAAAGGAGAGTAGACGGTTGCAAAAGACATCAATTCTTTTAAATTCTGTCACACAACGGCTAAATATTTAATTTCGCAAGTATACCCCTAATAAATTACACAAAACTGTAGAATGTATAATACAGAAATCTAAAAAAAATTGGTTTCGTTTATTTGATTTGCATTTAGTCTGGACACACTAGGGTGTGTACTTGTTTCAAATTGAAGGAACGAACATCAATGTTGAAGTTAAAACCGCAAATAAACCCTAAACCAAAATCAGTTTTAGTTTAAAAACTGACCATAAAAATTTGAGGTTTTTAATAAGTTTATACCATTCCCCTTAAAGCTGTAGTTTTGTGTTCCAATAATCAGTATAAATAAATAAACAGATAAATAAATAAATAAAACTATCATGGTAATTTCCGTGTTTTCAAATCTTCTCTCTGGAGTGTTAAAATAGTTTACTGGATTTAATGGAAAAAAGTGGCCTGGAACTTAGTGTAGTAGTACATAGTAGGTGGGTTAAGGTTAAGAACATAAGATTTAAAAAATCATAGCTGTACAACTATGGTCTATAAAAGACACTCCACTTCTTGTTTTCCAGACATGATTGCGCAGACCAAGTGTATTCAGTCAACAGGTATCTGTGATGCAGGTCACTACTGTATTTTCCACACTACAAGGCGCACTTAAAAGCCTAAATTCTTTTTTAAATACAACAGTGCGCCTTATATAAGATTTAATTTTGGCTTTGATATCAAAGCCAATTTTGAGAGGTACACAGTGCTTTGTCAAAATGTTTGATTGGGTGTTATTGTGTGTACCCTAACACGGCTAATGTATTGCAGTGTGGGTCTTTGTTTTTTATGTGTTACTAAAAGTTGGAAAATTAGCACAGTCGCTGTAACTAGTTTGAGTAATAGTCTGTTTTTCCACATGTTGCAAACAAAGTAGGTAGTTACAGGTATTGTGAATACGTTAACGCAGATAACGTGTAGCGATGTCACACTGTGTTTTTTTTTAACTGTTTCTTACAAGGCTGGGCGTTAATGCAGTCGCAGTAATGCTTTTTTTAGCGGCATCAGTCTGTTTTTTTCACGTGTTACTAACAAGGTTGAGAGTTAGCGTGGTCACTGTTACTTTTTCTTTGCAATATCAGACTTTTTTCTAGGTGTTGCAAACAAGGTTGGGAGTTACAGGTATTGTAAAAAGGTTATTGCAGATAAAGTCTATCAACGTCAGACTGACTTCTTTTTATTTATTTACATGTTACTAACAAGGTTTGGAGTTCGCAAGGAAATTAAGCCAATTTAGTTGCCATTTTTCCACGATACAGGCACTACCATTTGGAGCCAGATGACAGTGATTGGTCCAAGTCAGTCTGAGTCAACGTTTCTAGGGTAACCAATATCACCAATCATGAGTTAGCTTGTTCGAAGTCCACACCCAGAGAATCTGTCAATCAAACATTCGAGGTGCTTTTACTGAGGCATCTGATTGGTCATTTTGTAACTTAAATAACTTGCGATAAAGAAAGAATATTCAAAAAAATTGTATTACCATGATCATGTTAATAAAAAGGTATCAGAACAAGAATGGTTATTCTGACAAATATGTAGAATGACTGAATAATATCTGTTTATTTCTCCATTTTGGCTTCTTTGAGCCAGCAGGAACTTCCTATTTGTAGCACGAGGGGGGAAGGCCGCAGTATGTCCAGTTCATATTTCCTCTCAATGTCTATAATTCGTGCCCCTTATAGTACAGAAAATATGGAAGTAGGGATGTTTCAATCTTAACACGTTATCAGAAATCGCACCAAATCCCGTGGTTTCAGACTTAATCACAATTTTATGTGTTACGAATGTATCGGCTCAGGACTGTGCATCTGCAGATACTCAAAAATCAATGGACTCTGAATTGTATCAGGGTAAAAAAAAAGAGAGAGAGAGATCAGGACATCCGTAGTAATTAGGAACATTTGGGGATTAAGCTGTTGTGTAATGGCTTTCTTGTTCCAAAATTTAAAAAAAAGGGGGAAAGAAAAATAATTTTGATTTGATTTAATGATTTAGTTCAAGCATCGTAGTCAAAGCAATAAACAATTTACACATCTTAATCAAACTCATTACATATATTATGAAATGCATAGATTAAAAGACAGCAAAAAAAAACGTCACTTAAATCACATTTGCTTGATTAAAAACAGTGATAATTAACTAAAGTATCAGTAGAGTTTGATTTATTGTATTTATTTATATCAATAAATAATAACGATATTAGACATAGAAAGTTTGAAAAATAAATTAATTTTCATTGGTAAACATATTTGCCATATAGGACCTTGACATTAACCAATCTGTTTTTAATTTGTATACTGGGTATAAATTCAAGACCGTAGTCATATATAGTCTACTGTCTACAATAAAGTACTTATTTGCCCGGAAATGTGGAAGTCAATAGGGTTATTAAATTTGCCTGTTTCCTCATTAAAAAACCATGGAGCAGGTGGGTTCCACGACATCTTGTGGCAGTAAGCAGAGCCAATGTGTCTCACCATCCAGAGACTTCTGAGGTGTTTACTTAAAGGTTCACAAGCAGTTCATAAGACCCTCGTAAGATGCTGCTAAGGGGCCTGGGAGGTATTCATAACATGCTAGACTGGGGCACCCCGCAGCTAAAACAAATCATTAGCATCCCGCAAAAACCTTATGTGACTCTGAAGAGTCAACCTCTGAGGAAATGAGAAAATCTGGCTTATTTACCGCTTCATGCAGATGCATTTTTGACATTTCAGAAGGTGCTGTCAAAGGTCAGACTTCGGTTCAGAGTCACGAACTTGCTTGCGGGTTGGTATTGTTCGTCTTTGGGGTTACACTTGTTGGCTGTAACTGTCTGACTGCACCTCTTCTGCTTGATTGTGGCTCTAAGTGGGTGCTTTGTTGTGGTGAAAACTAGCAAGAGAATAGAGATAATGGGCAACAAATCAAATTGATAAAATTGGTGAGAACATTGTTATTTTGACTTTGTCCTGCTCTTTTAGACTCTTATTACATTACAGGCTGCATTGCGCTTATTACATTAATACATTTGCTTTGGGAAGTGATTGAGTTAGCGGCGTCCGATGGGTCAAACGTAGGGTAGCGTCTTATTGGTTGACCGCTGCAGAGACTGAACCTTTGACCCTGCAGTAACAGCAGAGTTTCCAAACCACAAGGCCAATCCTTCATGGGCTGAAGCGTTTTGGAGTCAGTTTTTGTGACAGGGGGGCCTTTGTGAAATGCTGAAGGCTTGCCTGGGAAATTGTAGGTTAAATAGCACTGCAGGGCTTGTAAGAGCATCCTTGATGGCCTCATGGGGAGTTCATTGCTTGGTGTAGAGTGTTTGAAATGTAGTGATAAGGGTTCATAAGATTGGCGTTACGACCACATGAAGGTCAGGACTCCACCTTGGACTCCCACTAGTAGCCTTTTTCTGACCTGGCTTGAAAAACTCTTCTCGATTCGTAATCAAAAGCCTTCATTTTTGCTGTCTTTAGTTCCAGAGCTTGGCCACAATGTTCCCTCATGTTCCTGTACATTTATTACATGTTCTTTTTTTTTTTACCCATCTGCTCTGCAGTCTCTTTCTCCTCCTCATCTCCCATGTTGAAGGTGAAGAGTGCACAGGAAAATGCCACTAACGTTCTCTTTGTCTAGCATTTTTCTAATTTCCTTCCACATTTTTGCCCCTCAGTTGAGGCTGCCTTTGCAATCCCTCTTCAGTCCTGCCCTCCTAAAGGACCAATGAATAAAATTACTTTTGGAGTTGCCTCTTTGAAGTAAACAGTCAGAGCAGGCTCAGGACAGGGAGACATTTTTCTTTAGCGGAACATGATTGGTCGGTTAGTGATATGCTGTAAAGTAATCCGTCTGTCTGCAAGGCAGCAGTAACAGTAATGGGGGCAGAGTTAAAGACGCACCACACAGAAATCTACAACTACAGAAAGGACGAGCAGGTAAAGATGGTGAAATAAGTCTGGTTAGTTAGCATTGTAAGTGTTTGCTATAGAGAAATTCCTATTTCCTGTTTATTCACATGAATGTGAACAAAATATTTCTATCAAAGAGGACACCAAAACTGAACAAATACATTTCTTATGCTTTAAGGGTTAATGTTAATTTACTCGGCTGTCTGGAAGTAGTTTACTTTACTTTTTAGTTTAATACATGAATATAACAATAATCAATCAGGTAAAGCTTATGATGACTGTCTAGATTGATTCTGTAAGTGTGTAAATAATACCGATTAAAACATCCCAACAAGCCATTCCTGCATGTTTTTCAACTTTTCTTTGATACAGATCACCTTCTCTGTCTGCATAAAAGCAGAGCTGGAACATACTGTGATACTACATAGTCATGACTCATAGATGAACAATATTGTATTGTTGAACATAGTGTGTTGTTTTAAAAAAATGGCAAGAAAAAGCCAACCAGCAATGCAAGAAAGACTGACCATGGCAACACTGAAAATGGCCTTTCTTTAAAAATACAATTAAAAGACAAAAAGAGTAAATATGTCAGTGAGTACAGCTTCAAATGAATGAATCACAAACTCTGAGATACTCTGACAGGAGGAGGTGTGGCAGACCCGAAGTAACAATCGTGTTCTCTTAGAGTAAACAGCTGCATGATGGGTATCTGACAGAACAAAAGCTTCAAGCACAGCTTAACTGATAAAAGTAAGACTCTACCTTGACTGTAAAGGAAGACTTTCAGCTGCAGGGTCGACCAGACAAGCTGCAGCAAGAAAGCTGTTGCTAAGACCATCGAATAAGTCAAAGAGGCTCGTCTGGACCAGGAAACACCCGACTACTGAAGACTAGATGAAGCTCTGATGGACCCATAAATGCTCAATTTGAATTCTATGGTCCAACATTGCTGACTCTGTATACACGGTCAGAAAGGATGGCTCTAGTGTGTGATATCAACTGTTAAGAGGAAGTGTGATGGTATGGGGCAAGTTTGACAGACAGGAGACTTACAAAGAACGAGAGGAAAAAACATACTCACCATATGATTCTGCAGTTCTGGTATGTACCCAAAACTGACGCACAACATAAACCCAAACGCTGGCAGAGCTACCTGAGGACTTTAGAGCAAGTTGGTAACCTTTAAAACGTGGAAAGGCCAGCAAAGTGTCCAGAGCTGCTATGGGATGAACTGGACAGAAAACTGACAGAAAAGCAACCAGCCATTGCCAAACATTTCTGGGAACTTCTACAGGAAGCTTGGAAAGAACACCTCATCTCTATTGTACTAAGAATATCGTGACTATGTTCAACTGTTATATTTGTAAAGGTGCGTTTCTTTTTTATTCATTAAAAACATAAAACAAATTATGGTTAATAAAGTGATTCAAGATTTTTTTTTATAAGTCTGGTTGCTTACTTTTACCTTACTTTCATTTCAGAGAGCAAAAACTCATGACATTAAATACTGTTTAATGAAGTACTGGAAATGGAAGGTTTCTAAAATGTTTGACTTATCATGCAATTACCAGGTCAAAAATAAGGCTCTTCAATTTTTCTCATGGTTAATTTAATATTAGGCAGAAGGTGTTTTCCTCACACAGAAACAGTAATGCTATGGGATCAGAAATCCATGATTCCATTAAAACTTACACTGCAAAGCAAAGTATCCTCCTAACTTACCAAGACATAGCCGGGAGCAAGAAGAGCTAAAGTGCAATCCCAGCATGCATCTTGAAAGTGTATAAATATGTTAGCTAAGAAGCTCATTTGTGTCTAGTTTACTACATTTGTGTTATTGTTGTTAAATATTTGCTGGAATTGTTGATTGGTGCGTTACGTATATGGATACAATTTAGGGCTGCTGGTCTTGTTTAGGTTAAAATTCAGAATTTGTAAGACTTGTACAGAACAGCTTTTTAGAAGTGTGTTTTGGTTCAATAACAGTGGTAAGAGATTTTTTTTTAAAAAACAATAAAACGATAAAAGAATCAAAGTTTCTGTATGTAATCCAATCAATAATCAAAACTATGAAAGACCTTGATTACTAGGCTGCAAGCTTTTGACCTAGTCTCTCTTTTTTATAAAGTAAGTCTAACAGTTCTATTCTTTTTGCACTGCAACCTATACTTCTTACACTAACACATACACATACACACACATGTATGCAGTAAGAGGGGGAGGGCTCTGAGGGGATATCATGGTTCAGAGGCCAAACAAATGTTCTGTCAGATTTACTGGCTGAGCAAGGTTGGTGGCGCCCCAAGCCTTCCCCGTCTCTCAAACAACAAACACGTGTATGTGTGCATACATGTGTGTGTGTGTGTGTGTGTGTGTGTGTGTGTATATATATATATATACATATATATACTTCTATATACTTCTTTCCGCCCTTACTGACGTGAACTTGAGTCTCATTTTTTTTATCTATGAAAAACCCTCGATAGCTTTACTTTGAAGATTTATCTTCTATCAGTGACAATAGCGCACATGGTTTGTTTAATTCATATACCTAAAATCCAACATTGTTCTTCAATTTTAGAGCAACTAAAAAATTCCCCAAAGTGTAGTTTTACCACACTCTACTATATTTATTGAGATTATCAATCCGTGACCTTTGACATCACAAGTGTTCCTACTCAATTAGTCTGGAACAGGTCGCGGATATCGGAGTATTTGAATACTTGTTACAGCCCTATCAGTAAAGACAGAGCAAAGTGTCATCTGCATAGAATCACAAGTGAATGATGGGGTGTTTTTTAATAGCAAACAAAAACAAAAGAAGTTCCAACATTAAACCCTTAGGACCTCTGAAAGAAACACAATTCATGTCCGTTTAGTACAAACTGTAATAATGAAAGAAACAAAACAAACACCACAAAGCTTCTGTGGTCGATATTTTTCTTGATTTACTTTGATTAAAATATAAAGGCAACAAAAAAAGAAGAAATGTAAGATTCAAGGCAAAGAGCAAATCCTGTTTTAAGCGTATTTAAGATAAAAAAAAAATCAAGACCCAAAAGTTAAAAACTGTTTTTGTTTTGTCTAATTTGCCTTTTGTGTGGTCTATATACAGACATTTTTCTCTAGCACACACATTCAGAACAAGTTTTATATAAAAGGATTGTTGGGGTGAGATTTCTTTACCTTGAGGGAATATCCAACAGATTGAACTTCTTTTTAACCAGAAAATTCTTCTAAACACGTGTAACTACTTTTGTGCTTAAAGAAGCTCAGGGCAAACTGAGAGAATCTGTGTGTGTGTTTGTAGACATGGAGCTGGTATCTCAGCTGGTAGTGTTTAACTTCACAGAGACCCTGGGCCTGATCTTTTAACACCTTTAAAACACACACACACATCCATGAAAAAACGCAGAGAAGCTCTCAGCAGCCCAGACTTTCGTGTAACATGTATGGGTACATGTTGGGGGCATAAGGTCATGTATGACAGAGTTGACTCTTCCAGAAAGAATAATGTCCAAACAGTTATTTTCTATAAACATGGAATTTTTCAAGGTAGAAATGATATAAAAACTAACTTTTAACACAAATTAACCTAATTTAATGTAATCAAGTCATTCTCAAGCAGAGACGCACTATTCTGTAATAAATCAATGTTAAAACACCAAAGGTTCCACCTTTCCTGGTAAGATAATGAAACAAACAAGCTTAAAAACAAGATTAACCAAAATATGTAACACTGAATCTTCTGCCTTCCACATTAGTCTCAAATATTTCGACGCAAAACTACAGTAGCTATTTTCTTTGAAGACATTTGTTTTGGTTTTGTGTTTGTAGTACGTTTTACACTTTAATCCTTACCGCTGGTTCATTGGGGCTTAAATCTAGAGCCACAAAGTTAAACATCATTACAGAATAAACGTTCAACCTACAAGCAAGATATTTGTTTAGTATATACACAAGGTGGTCCAGCTAGCCTTATATAGAGAATCATAAATAAAGAAATCAATACGGTTATTAAAAAATAAAGTTTCCACAATATAGATTAAGGCCACTAGAAACTTTTAGTTTACTAAAAAAGTTAAGTTTTAGATACTTTTGGTGCTACCGTGCTAACGCTACTTACAATGGTAAAGACTTTCCTTTTTGATCTTTTACAAAAAATAAAAGGTTTAAGTTTTTTTTTAAGAGTTAAACATAATAAAACCTGTAAAACATGGGGTGGCCATGGTGCATAGGTGGAGTAATCGACCTCGCGAGGATCACAAGTTTGTTTCCACGTCTTCCCTGCCTATGTGTCAAAGTGTCCTGGGACAAGACACAGCGCCAAATTGCTCCAGGTGGATTGGGTTGGTGATGGTTTAAGGCAGCGGAGTCGCTATTAGTGTGTGAATGTTTGTGTTCATAGATGAATTGGGCTACGACTGTAAAGTGCATTGAGCTATAACCCTTGTGCTATCTTAGATGACCCCACCCTTACATTGACGTGTTCTCCCTACCATGACAAAGGTGGATAAAGGTGGAAAGATTTCATGTAATCCATGGACACCAATGAAGATCACAAATCATAGAAGAAAAAAAGGTTCAGCACACTGTCTAGTGGGTCTAGATGACCCTAGGATAGCACAAGGGTTAAAGCAAGGCAGCAAAAGTGCTTTAATAAGTATGTACCATTTGTAAAAGAGAAACTAGGATGTCCAAAATGTCAGATAGGTGGTACCTTTAGTCGTCATTTTTTCTTTGTCCATTTCACTTGCCTTGCAGCACAAGGATAAAATAGAAAAATGAGGAACAAGGAAGTGCAATGAATCATGTATGTCAACCCTTGAACACCGAAGCTGTCGCTGGTGACAGGAAATAACTTCCACTCTTTGAAATACCCAAACTCTTTGAGTGTCTGCGCAAACAACACAATTCCAACCGAGAAAAGCAAGAACAGCAAGAACAAGAACAAACAAGAACGAGGAAGTGCAATGAATAATTTATATAGAAAACTAAAATTGTGTGTGTTTTACAAATAGATCACAGTCAACCAAGTCAAAAATCTTGTATTGTTGGCAATTAAAAACATTCCCATTTTATATATTGTAGCTAAATATAAAATGTTGAGTCATTTATTTTGTGGTTATATTTGAAGTTTTTTTTTTTCGATATATAAAACTGCTTTGGTGTTAAACTAAATTGCTGCTCTTTTATTGCATCAAGTTGCCTTTTGCCAGCAAGCAAACTCTCGTGCACTTTAGTAACCTTTCACAAATTGGGCCATGTATTTTTGAAGGGGGGGGGGGGGACTCTTTTCCATAGACATCAGAAATTGAACGCAGTCCCCACAACTGCACACACATGAACCCACACAGTCAAAGCAGGCCTCAGGTGGCATGTTTGTGGTTAGGGCTGAGGAATTACCATGGGCTTATTCCGTCATTTGCCAAAGCTCAGGGGGTAAAGCGGAGTAACTCCTCCAACCGCCAAAAGCCACAATAAAGCACGTCTGCTGAGAGAGTGAGGGGAAAAAATGGAATTTAAAAGGAGGAGGAGAGAGGCTGAGAGGGGCTGTAAAATGACAAAAACACAACCAGCCTCTGACTGTTGGGGACACGGCTAAAGACGGGGGGAAAAAAGGAATCCTTGGAAGTTGGAAGGTGACCACATGACCTCCAGTGGCTGACAGAGGTAAGCACTTACAGATAAGAAATAACGCTTTTGGTTCTTCAGCTGTGTTGTTCGTCTGAAGCCCTGTACTTTTAAACACTGTATTTAAGATTTTCTTTCACCAGTTTTGATTATTGTTCATCTTTTTGGTTTGACAGAAAAAAAGCCTTCGAAATGTCCGCTTACATGGAACCAAAGACAAAACGTTTTTGAGGTTCCGAAGTGTTTTTACGTGACTACACTATAAAAAATTTCAAACGTTTTCTACAAACAATCAGATTCAAAGTTCATTCATCATTCATTCATTCGTTTTCTATTCCGTTTAGTCCCTTTCGGGGTCACGGGGCTGATAATTGTTATGACTCACCCAGATAAATGAGACCCTTTATTAACAATCATCCATTCATACATTTGAGCACAGCATCTTTGGAATGACGTGGACTACAGTGAATTAAATAAAACTCAAAATATACCAATCAATAAATGGAGATCTTTCTTTCTTAGATGTTTCTTGAACGTTTGTTGAGGGCATGTTGGGAAAAAGAAAACGCTCAATAAACAAATTAAAATGAAATCCTCAGAATTACAGATACATTTGGAATTACTAGAAGTAAAAAAAAAAAAGTCATTAAAAAACAAGAGAATTTTTATTTTAAAACAATTTCTAAAATGATTCTTAAAGACAAAAGAAAACTTTGGATTTGCCCTTGAGAACTGCCTCTGCAACAGACTTGGTGTGAAAAGCAGTAGATGTTGAATCACAAACATGCTGATCATCTGTGTGCGGTAGTCAGTGATTAGAACTTGAAAAAATAATTCTGTTTTTCAACCCTTGAACCTCAAAGCTGTTGCTGGTGACAGGAAGTAACTTCCATTCTTTGAGTGTTTGCGCAAATAACATAATCCCAACCGAGAAAAGCAACTTAACACGGATGCAATAAACACATCATGTGTGATTACAAAATAAGCATCTATCATCTTTGTGCTGATATACAGTCCCTGACAAAAGTTTTATCCATTTTGTAGAAACAAAAGCGTATAACCTCACTTTTAATGAATCCATTGGTTTTACAAATGTCTCATATGAAAGCTAAAACCCTCCCAAATTATGTTCAATATACTAAAATAAAATTGCTTCACTGAAGAAAGATTGATCATTTAATGAACACAGAAAGGTCACATTTTGGCAAGACAAAAGTTTTGTTGCCTTGTCATATGATGCACCCAATCCTAGATTACAGCCTCACCTGTGATCAATTACTGATCAATCAATTAGTGGGTGTGTATAAAAGAACCCCAGCACACCAGGCCTTCACATCAACTGCAACTTGACCTCTGACAACATGCCTAAGATTCACCCTGAGACCAAAGCGTTGATTATCGAGAGGCTGAAGACCAGATCCACTGCTGAGGTGGCTGACACCTTCAATGTGTCTCAGCGTCAAGTACAAAGAATTAAGGCCCGTACACACCGGGACGAATATTCGCCAGGCGTTTTTCGCCACGTTTTTTGTGTTCACACCCAGGCGATTTTCGCTGACGATGAGCCGAGCGAACATGCAATTTCATTCCCTGACGTTAGATGGCGCTTAATGTAAAACAGAAATACTCCTGTACACAAGGTGGCGCTGCGCAACTTTACGCTTCTTAAAGTCGCTTTTCACTCAGAAGAAGAGAGCAAGTATTTACGCGATTGTCAGAATCAAACAAAGGAAACATGAATATTTCCAGCACCAGTAGCTCCAACTGGTGCTTGGTTCGGGGATATTTTAGAATGTCCGTCATTATTTCTTCGCGGCAGTGTAGACGCTACTTGGCGTCTGTCTTCTTCGCTGGTATGTGTGCTCAGCAAGACAGTTTTGTGTTTGAGCGCCCCCAAGTTGTGTTTTACTGTAACTTCAGAAGCTCCAGACACGTGTGCAAAAGCACCATTCTCATTGGTCGAATAGATTTCGACGCGACGCGTCGAAAAAAAAAAAACGAACCCGAGGCGTTTTTTTTTTTGACGCTTCGACGCGTGGCGTTTTTTCGCGTCGGTGTGCACACTCTCATTGGTGCCCTTTGTTTAGTCACAAGGCGTTAAACGTCGGCGAAAATCGCCGGCGAAATTCGTCCCGGTGTGTACGGGCCTTAAGAAAAAGATTTGAAGAGACCGGAGATGTTTTTGACAAGCTCAGGTCCGGCAGACCCCACAAGACAACTGTTTGTTGGTTGGAAAATCCAAGGCCAGCCCCTTTTCCACTGCAGCAGAGCTCAACCAGGCCTGGTCACCTCAAGTCCCTGTTTTAACCAGAACAGTTTGTAGAATTCTGTCTCAAAATCACATCAGTGCCCAGAAACCAGCACTAAACAAAAAGGCAATTGAAAAAACGTGTGGCATTTGCCAAGGCCCACAGCCTGCTAAAAGGATGGACGCTGGAAAAGTGGCAGAAGGTGGATTTCTCAGATGGGTCTTCAGTTGAATTACATCACAGCCGCCGCAAACATTGCAGGAGACCAACTGGAGCCCGCATGGACCCAAGATTCACCCAGAAAACAGTTAAGTTTGGTGGCGGAAAAATCACGGTCTGGGGTTACATCCAGTATGGGGGTGTGCGAAACATTTGCAGGGTGGAAGGCAATATCAATAGCCTAAAATATCAAGAAGTATTAGCTACCTCTTCCGTTCCCAACCATAAAAGGGGTCAAATTCTGCTGCAGGATGGCGCTCCATCGCAAACTTCCATCTCTACATCAAAGTTTCTCAAGGCGAAGAAGATCAAGGTGCTCCAGGACTGGCCAGCCCAGTCACCAGACATGAACATCATTGAGCATGTCTGGGGTAGAATGAAAGCGGAAGCATGGAAGACCAAACCAAAGAATCTTGATGAACTCTGGGAGGCATGGAAGACTGCTTTCTTTGCTATTCCTGATGACTTCATCCATAAATTGTATGAGTCATTGTCAAACCGCATGGATGCTGTCCTTCAAGCTCATGGAAGTCATACAAGATATTGAATATGGATCTCACAGTAGCACTACTTAATTCACTGATGTTATGCAAAATATTTTTGTTTTTGAAGTAAATTATTTGTTAAATTTTCACATTACTCTATAGGCGACAAAACTTTTGTCTTGCCAAAATGTGACCTTTCTGTGTTCATTAAATGATCAATCTTTCTTCACTGAAGCAATTTTATTTTAGTATATTGAACATAATTTGGGAGGATTTTAGCTTTCATACGAGACATTTCTAAAACCAATGGATTCATTAAAAGTGAGGTTATACGCTTCTGTTTCTGCAAAATGGATAAGCGACAAGACTTTTGTCAGGGACTGCAGAGCTAAAGTTTACTACTTTAATGTTTATTACCTTACTACTGTAAAGTTTATAATCTACAACTTTACAGCTTTTTACAAGTTTACTACTGGGAAGTTTGAAACCTCACTACTTAAACATTCACAACTTTAAAGCTTACTGCCCATCTACTGTTAGGTTTTATACTGTAATGTTTACTACCTTACTACTAGAAAGTTTCCTACTTTAAAGTTTACCATCTTACTAATAGAAAGTTTACTACTGTAATGTTTACCTCCTTACTAGGTGACTAAGGGTGTAACGATACTCAGAATTTCTTAGGGCTCGGTTCAGTACATTTCGGTAACAAACCTGCCTGATATGAACTGCTATTTTATGAATTATTATTTCATCGTTATTTTTTGTGTGTGTTTTGCTGCCGATCACCAGAATTTTTCCATTGGGAGGTTAATAAAGTTTTTATCTATCTATATTTTTTTGGTATTATTTTCGGTACAAAAAAGGCAGAAATAAATTACTTACAAAATGCATTTATTGGTTTTACATGACAATAAATACAAATTAACCTATGTAGGTAATCTGCTTTATAAAATTAGAAAAACTATTAGCTGCCAGGAACCAAAAACTTTGGATAATTAACACTGGCCTGAAAAAAACATTTGAACTTGCACTTTTTTTTTCTTGTAGACCCGATTGTTCCAGTCGGGTGTTGCTGTTTTAAGTTCGTTAACAGATTAGATGTTTTACTGTGGCATACACTATCTTTGTGTAACAATGTCAACACACACAGCATTCGACTTATCCTCCATTTGTCTTTTCCCTTCATGGATGCTGACTCCGCCCACACAGGAGAGCAGGAGAGCACACAGGGGGCCCTGATCTCGTAAGGACATGGGGGGGGGGGGTGTATCCTCATCTCTGGTCTCCCGTCTGCATTAGCCATATGTTGACACACTTACTGTCCGTCACCAAATACCGTCTCGGAGGAAACTAACGGCTAACATTACTTCCGCACAAAGTTAATACAGTGGGGACCTGGGGGTTAGCCCCGCCTCCAGCCACTAAGACTCATGGGAAGTGTGAAATCTTGTGTGTTGATTCCATAACCGAGAGAGCTAAGAAGAGAAGTGATGTTCATGTTGTTACACTGTTCATGTGTGTTTCATAATAAATGGGTTTTGATGCCGGAAAAGAGATGGAGCATTCTGCTTCTCTGTCTACCTCTCCCTGTCTGGGACTGTTAGAGGGCGAGTGGAGTATGGGGCAAGGACAGCCATCGCAGCTAGTTAGGCTCTTTGATTCCCCGCCACTGACAAAGCACCTGGGTCGTTACAATGCATGTGCGGGGAAAAAAGACAAAACGGACCGAAACGGTACAGAAGTGAACCGAACCGAAACTGCCGTACTGAAACGGTTCGGTTCAACTACGTGTATCGTTACACCCCTATAATTTACTAATATAAAGTTTACTACCATATTATTGTAAAGTTTACTTCAGTAGCCATCAGCTTGCATATCAATTTTGCAATGATAGCAGTGAACTTTACTACTGTAAAGCGTTTCATATCAGCACAAATCTGAATTTCTCAGGTTAAGAATCCATTGGAATCATGTTATTTACGTAAACATTTGAAGAGTTATAATTCAAAGAGCATCAACACTAGAGCTAAGGCTTTTGAGTTAAAGGGTTAACAAATCATGCTTTAAACACCAAGATATTTAAAATTGTATATCGTCTTACTGCCCTTAGACCTATTAACTGATCCACCTTAATTGAAGAGGTTTTGTGTTGTGATGATTTTGCATAAGAACTTAATTTTGTTATACCGCCAACCTGCAGTCAGTGAGCTCAATGCAATACTTTTGAATGTTGTCATCACATCCGAAACTTGCTTTCCTGTAAATCTTTTGCTTCTGTGTTTGAAAATTATATTTGAAATCGGATATAAAACTGGACTTTTGTCGATGGTATTCCAGCATTCTGGGACACTGCTTGCAACCCTAGTAGTAAAAAAGTCAATAATTTCTATTGTTAAGGTAAAATAAAACATTATAAAAGCGCAACAGTCTCTTGTAGAAAAGATTATTTCCAGCAGAGGAACAAATTTATTCATAGCTTCTGCTCTAAGAGAGTGGACAGATTCAAGCCTGCTGGTGAAATACAATAATTTGGTGAAAGACGTAGGGGAAAAGCCCTCACTGTGCGTCCTTTGTACTAAGAAGCCAGAAATAACAGTTTGACATGCGAGCATGAAAGCAGGCGAAAGTTCGCGGTGCTGAGAGACATTTCTGTAAAAGTTCAACCGCTGCGACATGTAAGGCAATTTGACCTGTCTGTGCATTACAGCAAACTACTTTTCTGTCACTGCGTGTGAAAACAAGGTGAGGAGAGATGGATGACCCCAGCATGAAATACATCAAAAAGAGAGAAAAGAAGATGATTAAATAAAGAAGTGCTGAGAGGGGCAACAAAGGTCTGAAAATATCTGTGGGTTTTAACAATGGCCGTCTATGAGGCACAATGTGGCACAAAAACCTGCTGTTGTGTCGTTTTCTATCTCATCTGAACCTCCAGCCCCATCTTCTGAGCATGCTTTCTCAAAAAGTACATACCTGCAGAATGCTGGGTAATAGTGCAAGAAAGTCATTCAAAATGTATTTCTTTTCTCTTCAATGAGGTGTGGAGTGAAAAATCACAGAGGAATGCGAGAACGGGGAGGATGAGTGAAGTGGAGGAGAATGAAGCATCTGTCAGCTGCACCTGACCCTAATGCCTGAAAAATGGCCTTCATGACATAGGTGTGTCTTCTGTCTATGGCTGCCTGCATCAGGGCTCACCCTGATGCATCTTTCAGCATCTTCCCATTCGAACACCTGGGGAAAAGAACGATGGCTGGATCACCTTCAGCAAAAACCTGACAATGCAAGACAAGTATGATGATAAATACATGAGGATAGAATACTGCGGCTACTTTTAAATGAGCTGAATCTGAGATTTCATGTCAGAGCTAAAAGAAACAATCAAGCTTTAGCCTCTTAGCTTTTAGGTGTTTTATAACGTCAATTCCTCAGAAAAAGATGTATTTTGATTCATTCACTCGGAGTATTCCTCTAAAAACCTGCTCTGTGAGCACCAGCCCCTCCCAATCAATGGAAACCAGCGGGTTCCCATATTTTGACGTAGATAGACGAGGAACCGCCCCTTCCAGAAGGAGCCCAGGCCAACACAAACACCTGCTTTCTCACACAGAGCTAAAGGTGATAGGCCAAATAATCTTTCATTTTTAATGCACATCCATCTCTGCAAAAGTTCAGATATTATTTGTTTCCGTGGCCGACATGCAGACACTCTGCTGAGGATGGGGCCAGGTTGATGTCATGAAATGGACAGCACCCATAAGGAGAGAAAGGCGGGGCCTCAGAGGTTGAGTCGTCTAGGCTTAAACAGTTTAACCCTTGTGCTATCCTATGACCCCACCCTTCCATTGACGTGTTCTCCCTACCATGACAAAGGTGGATAAAGGTGGAAAGATTTCATGTAATCCATGGACACCAGTGAAGATGACAAATCATTGAAGAAAAAAGGTTCAGAGCACTGTATAGACCAGGGGTCGGCAACCCAAAATGTTGAAAGAGCCAAATTGGACGAAAAAAACAAATATGTCTGGAGCCGCCAAATATTAAAAGCCCTACTTAAGCCATATAATGAAAGCAACACATGCAACGTGTATCTATATTATCTATATTAGCCTACTATCAAAATGACTAAGTTGTTTCAAATACATAATGAGCATTAAGCATTTAAGATTAAATGTTTATTTGCCCTGCAGTGCATTCTGCGGAGAACGACGCGTCACGTGACTGCTCTGTTGTGCAAGTTTAACTTCATTACAATAACAATGAATCATGTTTCATTGCTTTGATAAAATTAAAGAAATGTAATAAAGAAATCCGATTTTTGATTTCATTTTTATTTTGAGGATTCGAACAAAAAACTATAAAATGCGCATGGGGCTCCTGAGTCTAGATGACCCAACTCCCAATGTTAAAGTGCCTAGCATAGCACAAAGGTTAAGAACTGCCTCCAGGTCCTGGAAGTGAGGTCCTGGCCTCCACAGAGCCCTGATCTCATCATCATAGAGTGTTTGGTGTGTTACGTGAAGGATGTGAGAGGATCTGGGGATAGTTCTCCAAGATGTTTGGAACAACCTCCCCTAAAAACTGTGAGCCTAAAAGAACTGATGCTGTTTCAAAGGTAAAGGGCGACAAATGTTGGTTTGATTGACACACTTCCCTTTGGCTCGTTAACTGCATTGTGATATTTGATGAAGATTTACACTTACACAAAGTTTTTCTGTGTTTATACACACACACACACACACACACAGAAATTGCATGCACACCGTTTTAGTGAGCTCATGAATGTGAATCTTCTCCCCTAAACATGTCATCTATCTAGCTTAGTCAGTAAAATGGACACAAAAATATTACTTAAAGTTATGTTGTGCAATAACTTTTTTCCAAGTCCCAGAAGTGGTGACCACACATCATCATTTTCATTATTGAATATTGCTGGGTCTCTTCTCGTGCACTCTGTAATTGCAGTGGAGGTAATCTTAGGTAAGTGTCTATATATCACTGCCCTGCATGGCAGTAATTGCACATGTGTCATAGAGACTCGTCTTTACGGTAAAAAAAAAAAAAGTTAACAAGAAAATGAGAGAGATTAGGTTCAAAGTTGAGGTCAGCTGGACTTTGGAGCGGATACACTCACATGCTGGGAAAGCTGAAAGTCAGACAGAGATGACATCATCTGCGTCTGATTCCATCGCCTTGGGCTTCAACCACAACCAGAATACACCAATACAGACATAAGAGACAAGAACCCGGTTTTTCGTGTGGAGGATAACGAAAAAATGATGAACTATCAACTTACACGCCTAAAATGCAGTTATACCACAGGACTGTAGCTTTAGCTAAAACGCAATTCCTTTATAATTCATTTAAAGTAGTCTAATCTACATTAGAACAAGAGAAATCTACTATTTCAATTTCTACATTTTGCTGAGTGTCAGGAAAACAATAACATGTGAAAAAACAAAGCTTGTTTCAATTATTGTATAAAAAAATAGACCAACTTTGGGCGGTTTAAGGTATATTTGGAATATTGGTAACATTTTATGGGTAAACGGTTTTTCCAAAGCTATCATTTTACTCTTTGTGGTTTAATTCGAAACCTTAACTATTTTCTTTACGAAAAAAAAAAAAAGTATGTTCGCAGACATTAAAATTACACAGAGGTCCCTCGTTTATTGTAGAAGTTACTTTCTAAGCATAACTTGTGTTGGGTGAAATCTGTAAAGTTGGATTCTATAGCTATCCACACTTTTCTCAGACAGACAGTCACTCCCGTTTAAAGTCTCCAAGTTTAAACCTTCGTAGAAAAATAAGTCCAGATTCCTAGAATGAAAACAAAGAGCTCATCCCAATCTAAGATGTACATTGAATGAACACATTCTGACCGACTGACACTGAAGTCTGACTGACTTTCAGCTTTCCCACCATGTGAGTGCGTCTCCTCCAAAGTCCAACTGACCAACTTTGAACCTTATCTCTCTCATTTTCTTGTTGTCTAGTTTTATTTTGACAAAGCATTGGTGAACCTGTTATGAATGGCTTCCTGTTGTAGAGGTGTTTCACCGAATCACAACTCTGACCTTGGCCTTCGTTGAGATTGACAAACCGTATTTTCAGAAGTTGGCCGATGCTTCAAGTGGAGCGGCGTTTTCTCCCCTTCTGCTTTTATCGGCTTTCACACCCTGACAGCTGTTGAGTTTGAAAGCAGCGGGGTGTCTTTGTGTGTGCTGGACCAACAGCACCAGAAAGTCTTTTATAGCCTGGGAAGGTACCGTCCTTCAGGCCGATGTTGTGGGCCAACCACATTCTTCTCTTCTCCTATAATCACGCACAGACCAACAGTTCACCAGCAGGGCAAAAACACACTGCTTTCATTGCAGGAAAGACTCATATTGGTATATTTTTCTCATTATGTTAAAATCTTTTTCTCATTAACATTTTATACTATTGTGAGGGTTGTTTCGCCATAGTCTTTGGATCCTTAAGATGGCATTTTAATTGCCAAAGCATACCATTTTTTAACAACACAAGATCTCTCTTGTGCCAGGTTTTTTTTTTCCTATTTTAATTCCTCATCTACCTTTTGATATTTCTTTTCTTTGATCGTGCTTTAAGGCGCATAAACTACACTCTTAATATAGACAAAGATTTTGTTAGTCCTTTGCAGTTGGAACAAAAATGTTGTTGCCAGTTAGAACAAAACTCATGCTACCCTATTGCTTGTAAAATAAAATGTAGATAAAAGAAAGATGTTTGACCTGCTTTTTAAATGTTGTGAGTCAATAAACTTTCAGGAAAATGTGCGTGTAAAAAAACAAAACATACCAGAGGAAATTGTAGGAGTCAAGTCTTCTTTGTCATATAAAAATGATTAAAGTAGGGCTGCACGATATGAGGAAAACTTGCGATATGCGATATTAGTGATCAATATTGCGATAACGATATAAAATAAACAAATAGAAAAATAAACATAAACATCATTCCCATTTCATTGCAACAGTTTAAAAATTATACTCTAAATGACCCTCATCGACATGGGGGACAAACATCTAACATAATAGGCCTCCATCTGATTGGTCAACAATGGGAAGGCGTCCATCTGATTGGTCAACAATGGGAAGGCGTCCGTCTGATTGGTCAACAATGGGAAGGCGTCCATCTGATTGGTCAAAGCATAAAGGGATTTATTTGATTCGTTAAATGCTTCAAGCTGCTAGAAGATTGTTTTAACGCATTTTTGGTTTGCGATTAATTGCGATATTCGCCGTCTTTTGCGATATGCATATTGCAGAGCTGGATATTGCGATAACGATAAATTTGCGGTATATTGTGCAGGCCTAGATTAAAGTGTTTTTATTCTAAACTTGGAGAAAAATGAGATATTTCACATTATTTGGGGGCCTCATGTCCCGTTAATAAAAGTATAATTATTTTTCTTTCTCTTCTGTGTCCCGTTAGATTCTTTTTAAAGACGCTATTCACCTCAACTTAACATCAATTGACTCTATTTTGTCCAATTAAACCCGAGCCCCTCCTCAAAGTGGGTGGACTCCTTTGGCTACAAGCGCCTACTGTCTTGTGCCACTCCTGACCAGAAGTTAGAGGCCAGGGTCAGTATGGCATGTCATAGTGCAGTATAGCACCTATTGAATGAATGAGACATGCCGACATACAGTGGCTTAAGCCTTGGTCACATGCACTCATGTGGGTCAGCCCCATGCTGGTTTGAGTTGTCCCGTCCTGTGGAGGGTCGTAGGGAGGAGCAAAGGTGTGTCTTTTGCTCTACAGGCTTACCGGGCGGTCTATGACCTTGATATGTTGTGCATGATCTGTGCAGGTTTGCCCATTTATCTCGCAAAAGCAGCAGAGACCAAAGATTTACTGTGAGCCTGTGAGAGTAAAAATGTATTTGGTTGGAATGGAGCTGTAATTTGGTAACTTGAATTTGGTCAATGTATTTCGTAAGACTAAACACCAGTACATCCACTATGTAGACAAAAAGTGGAAACAAAATTGTGCTTTTGACACACTGTTGTTATTAGACACACTCTGAAAATAAGAAAAAGAGTGTCAAATCTAGTCTTTGCTAAGTGCTTTTTTTGTGACACTTACAACATGATGGTGGTATGCAAACCACAGAAGAACAAGTTCCAGTTGATGGGGGCACTGCTCCCATCATTCAAAATAACAACACAAAAAGAAAAGAGGCTTTCAGTGGATGCCTCTAATTCTAAACACATGTAACCACATATACCTTTGATAAAGGAACCATGACGGAGTGAGACAGATTAAGTAACGCAAGTTGAACAGGTGAACTTTGCTGGAACCACAAAAATCCCTTGATACATCCTCCTCAAGAACAAAAACAAAACCGAGCCTAACCCAATCTCCTCTCCTCGTTTCCATCATCTCCCTCACACATCATCTTCTCTGTGGACACGAGCCTGGCAGGTGTGAATTAATACTTCTATCAGTTCTTCTCCACCTCCTCTACACTCCACCCTGGGACTCCAACCTCCTCCGGCAAACATCTGGTAGATGTGCTGGGAATGAGAGAGGGGGTACTCCGGGACTAGAAAGAAGAATTTATCCAGCTTTCTTGTCTTACACTTTTCTACCAAGCGAGACGGACATGCAGTACAAGCGGATGAGGTCAAGCAGCAGCAAATCCTTAGACCGGCGGTCCCTGCTTAACCACACTGCCTTTCAGGTTGCCCGTTAAGCAGTTATTGAACTTTGACTTTATTTGTTCATTCATGGCGAATCAATACAGTCAGATATCAAGCTTAATACATATTTGCATGCATGCCATTCATTCGAGTTTTTGCACTGCTTTGCAACACTATGAATGTAAAATCCATCCTTGTGCTAACTATAATAAACAATCCTTTCTTTTTCTTATCTTTTCTTTAACATCTGATAGATCCACTTAGAGGAACAGAAGTTATGGGAATGATAAAACTGCACATGTGAGTTCTGTGTCTCTTCAGGACCCTTTGGAAACATTTAACACATCCAAAAAAGAAAAACAGTGGATAAACATGTCTGGATTATTCCTTTTTCAATTCAAACTTTATTGCTGCCAGTTTTAATGACAAAACTTGGAAGAATACCATCGACTAAAATGAGATGTACCTTTGTTTTCCATTCTTTAAGTCAAAGCGGTGAAGAAAGAGGCTCTCATTAACTATAATCAAGGATGGTCAGAATCCAAGTCGTCTGGGTAATTTAGATCCAACAGGACACCCATGCTAATAGGCCAGAGTTGCCAGATCTGACTGATAATTTCCAACCAAAACACAATGTAAATCCCATCCCACTCAATAAAAACAGTCCCAATGAAACCCATAACAATAAAAAGTGGGGGATGGGGGGGGGGGGGGGTTGGACGTGAACATGTGACTGTAAACTATCTATTCAGAACAAAAAGTAAAAGATCTGTAATTGCAGCTATATTTTATACATATTACTAAACTGCCAAGTACTTCAAGAAATAGATCACATTTCTTGCTCCGCCCCTTTGTTTTTAGCTTTGCTTGTTTGTTTTGCCCCCATTTTTTTTTCAAAGGAAACGTTTTTTTAGGTGGAAAATTTGCCCGATCTAGCAACACTGCTTTAAGCTCAGTTTTGTCGAGTTGAGGCTACATTACATCTTTAGTAAAACAAAACATTGTTGTCTGTTTTCATGCATGCTAATGTTAGCGTCAGCTTGCTTCACTAATCAGCGGCTCTTTTTATTTCAATGATACGTCTTCCGACTGTGATAGTCATTTTCCTGTCTGACCACAGTCACGTCTGCCCTTACGGGTGGAAACGGGCCGTCTGCTGGTAATAAATGGGCTAACCTGTACGGGTAGATGAAATATCAAAGATGTATCCATTTTTATGGGTAAAAACTGGTATCAGTGATCAATATTGCAAAGAAGATTGAAAAAAAAAACGAAGACAACTAACTAAACAAACAAAAACAAATAAACCGAATACATAAGATTGTTTTTGCATACTTAAGGTTATGAATAATCGCGAGTTTCGCCATCTTTTGAGATATGCTAAAAATGTAAGCCGATCCTACATTTTCACAGATTTGATAAAATCCGCTTTTAGACTAAAGCTGCATCGACATGGGATCTGGATTATTTGATGCTTCACAATCCCACAATGCTAAAGAACTGAGAATAGAAAGCAAACTTTAAGTGCAAAAACCCACATTTACTTAGTAAAATGACTTCCCTGATAGAAACCACACACAAATGAAATAGTCTGTGCTCACAGCTCTTCATATCAGCACTGATATAATGACTCCCGAGGGCTCCGACCTTCTTAAGTGGGATGGAAAACAGCAGCGGCCATAAATGCGTGGACGCGCACTTTTCCAACTTTCTGCTAGGATTTATTTGGATAAAAGGGAGGATGTCTGTCTTGGCAGTCTGCACCACATTTTTACCAAGATGATTTTTGTTCTGAGTGTTATTTGTGTTGGTACCCGTTTAGGTTTTACAGTCTGTGTGTGTGTTACTTGATTATTTTCCAACTACTGAACAGATTTATCTTTTCCTCCCTTTTTGCACCGCTGTAACAGTATGAAGGAGTGAGTGGCTTTGATTTTCTTCATTAATTTAAATTAATGAATCGCATTGGCACAGCATAATTTTTGATTTATTCTTTTTACACGCGTCTGCTTGTGTTTTGTGTTGTTGTTTTTTGACAGAGGATAGAAAAAGCCTCTTACATTTAGTAATTCAGTGTTCAAATATTGAACTAAAAAACAAAACAAACTAGTTAACAGAAGATCTCATTGGCAAATCTGGCATGGTTGTACATATATATATAAGAATTTCTGATTTAAACTGCATTTCTAAGTATTTATTCAAATCGCGTTGGATCAGAAANAGTTTAGTTTAGTTTAGTTTAGTTTAGTTTAGTTTAGTTTAGTTTAGCCATAACCTATTGAATTCTGGGACTGATTTCATGTTCTCACACAATTACCAACATGAAGCCCGTTGAGACAACTATTGTTGAAATATTGTGCCATAGAAACAAAACTGTACTGAATTGAATTGATATGACATCACAAAGCTGTCCTCTCTTTTTTTCTAAAAGAATCTGCATTTCGCTTTCAGCTCCGCAAAGGAAAAAAAACAAGGAAAAGCGCCAACCACCACAACACAAAGGTTTGGCCCCCCGTTTGGGCAAACGGGGGGGCCAGATCAATAGAACTATTGGACGATGTCCATAAATGAGGAGAGTAAAAGAAGGATTTCTTTTTAAACTGATTGTATTACACATAAAAATGAACCCCTCTTATTTTTACTGTGCTTGTGTTTGTATTCCTTTCGGCTGCTCCCCTTAGTTTGTTTTTATTTTTTTACCCTCTCTGGTTAATGCGGAACAGGAACCTTTGAAACTCGGTCACAGAGAGAACGCGAACGCGGAGGACACATTTAGGACTTTTACTTTAAGTTTCATTTGAAATACGTGCGGCCAAAATCAAAATCCAGCCTTTGGGCACACTTAAAATGCGTGCGTGGGACGCTGCATCTTTTCTTCTGCCGCACCTGAGCTCATGTGCACCCAGGACGGGGCAAATCAGGGAGATTGCGCAATGCGCATGTGCCTCTGGGCTGTTGTGACATCACAACGGCTCATTAGTTTGACAGCGATTTAATAGGAGAAATACTCAGAAATTCAGAAATTAAATGATTTCTTACAGAACATTTCTTCTATTCTTTAAAAGAAAAATGCCACACAGACTTGTTGAAAAACATTTACATTAGAGGGGACATTAAAGATGCATCCACCAATCAGCACAGCCTCAGATTTGATCAACAATCCAGTTCTGGAAACTCTGATATTTGGCTCAACTTCTTCCTGTTTTGGAAATCAGACATCTTGCTGGTGACAATATTGGAAAATAATCCCTGCAGGAGGCCCCGGTTATAAAATAAGAACTGGACTGCTGACCTATTTTTCTTACTTCTGGTCCAAGGTCAATGATTTCCGTTACTTCCGGTTCAAAGATCAAGGTCAAATACTTTCTTCCTTTTTTCTTTTTCTTTTTACTTAGACATGGAAATTCCAAAAACAAAAAAGTGAAGAGAAAAACAGAGATCCAAAGCGAAATTATTCAGTTTCATATCTGCACGGGTGAGTTGAGTAAATTAACAAGAACAAACTCACAAGAAACAAACTGTTACAGCATGACTGGAACTTCAACCTCTCAGTATTTTTTTTTCCAAATCTATCTAACAAGGGATCAAGATAAAAAAATGTATTTAAACTGAAAAAGTAAGCAACACTGATTACAAAGTAGTCAGTAATTTAGTTATTTCACTTGAAAAAAACGCAGACGTACTAGTCTACGAAATCTTGATAAATCCGCAGGTTACTCACCTGCGATGGATTTAACGGTCCTTGAACGCAGCAGCAGCAGCAGCAACAACAAAAAGCTCCAATTCCAGAACAGCTTTTTTTCTGTGAGCAAAGTCCGGACCTTCAGAACCAGAATCCCGGCGAAATATCCAGAACTAAAAGTCTGTTCCGTTAGCTTTAGCTACCTCGCTTAGCATAGATGTTTCCCCCACGAGCGCCGGCCAAAACCCGTGAGACCCAATGAGCCAACTCCTACACAAGCCCCGCCCCCAAATCCATACCATCCAATGAAATACCACGGATTTGAAATGAACTTTGATTAAATCAAACTTTTATTTCAGACTCAGGTGGTCCATAGGAAGAAAAGAGAATAAAATAAAACACAAGATACAAATACAGTATTTATAATAAAAAGTAAAAAGATATAACTTAAAAAGAGTATAATCGCTGTATCCAGTGTTTCCTCAGGGCAGAAGTGTAGCGGCATGAGCTTCTTTTGGGATCAGTCAGAGACATGATAATTGAGTTCTTAGATTTGTCCAGGCATTCCATGAGGCTGTACGTTAGCTTACGCAGTAGAGCTTCACAGGTGGGGATGTGAGCGTCCACAAACAGCTGACTGGCTCTGTACCACCTGGGCACCTGTAGCAGAAGCCTAAAAGCATCATTATAGGCCACTAAGAATTTGTGGAATGTCCCACGTCCATAGTTCCACCAAAGAGGGGCCGTATACAGAGGAGTGCAGTAAGCTCTGAACAGCGAACACTTCACTTGAAGAGAACATGCACTGAATTTTCTCATCAGCATATTTGCCTGAGCATAGAGTTTACAGTACTGTCTCTGAATATCTCTATCATCCCTCCAATCGTCAGTAATGAAATGCCCAAGATATTTGATAGATGATGTTTGTTCCAGAGTCGTTCCACAAAGCTTAAAAACAGGAAAGTTTACATTTCTGTCGTCTTTGGTCCTTACGATCATTACTTTGCTTTTGGAGGGATTGTATTTTATGTCAAAGTCTCTGCCATAGTCAGAACAAACTTTTAATAGTGTTTGTAACCCAGCACTGTAGGGGCTAAAAATGACAAGGTCATCAGCATACATAAGATGATTAAAGGTTTGACATCCAACAACACATCCAGTTTTGCACAGATTCAGATTAGTGGATAGGTCATGAATATACACATTGAATAGAAATGGAGAGAGGATCCCCCCTGTTGAACTCCATTGCTTACATTGAAAGGCTCTGATAAGACATTGCCCCATTTGACTACCATTGTTTGATTAGCATACCAGAAAGCCAGGAGTCGTACAAGATATTTGGGCACTCCTCGATTAATTAGCTTCTGAAAAAGCTTGAGGTGGTTGACCCTGTCAAAGGCCTTAGTGGCATCAATAAAACACAGAAATACAGATGTATGCAGATGCAAGTATTTCCCAACTATTTCCTGTAACGCGTAGATACACATATCAGTGCCGAGGCTTTTTTTAAAACCAAATTGGTTCTCACTTGTTAAAAGATGCACTTCGAGTCTAGTCAATAAAACATATTCTAAAATTTTTGAAATGTTGCTTGAAAGGGCAATCGGTCTGTAGTTCGACAGACTATTTAAACTGGCGGTCTTGTCTTTGATGACGGGAATCAATACAACTGAGAGAACTGAATCAGGCAGGACTCCATGGGTTAAAAAGCCAGTGAAACACATGGCCAGCAGGGGCAGTAATTTAAAACTTGAATATTTTAGATGCTCGACTGTGATGTCATCAAGACCACATGCTTTGCCTTCTTTTATCTTTGAAATTGCATCTTGAATCTCACTTGCACGAATAACCATTGTGTCTGTAAGATCCACATTGTCAATAGAAACTGCATGACTTTTTACCGAATTAAGCAGGTCAGAATAATGCTTACGCCATAAATCAGCAATGTTATCAGCACCACATACACCTTCAATGTTGGATGGCAATGAAGTTTTACGATTATTCATAGCGTTAACCTCCTTCCAGAATTTATGGTAATCATTATTTTGTAGACCTCTGGCCAGAGAGTCTGCTCTCATCATGTTTTCTTGCCTTTTGATAATGCGAAGTGAATATTTGAATCTAGCAGTAGTCATTTTCTTGTTCTCAAACAAGGCACCTTGACGAGGTTTCCCAGCTTCATGCCAGAGTCTGAAAGCGTCCCTGGCTGCAGCATGATGTTCAGCTACAAAGTCATTCCAGCCTGGCTTGACAGTCCAGCTTTTAAGACTCCTGCTTCGTAGGCAAAGACTACTATCTTTTACAGCTTTTACTATATTTTCATAGAGTTTACACAATTCATTGCAATGAGTAGTATTTTTGCAGTTTGGATCACAGCATGCCAGTGCATCCCTGGGCAATTTTACAGCCTGCAGCTGAGCATCGGTGGTTGCTGTGTACTTATCGATGTCCTCATTTGTAACTTTGGACCAATCAAGTTTATCTGTAAGATCGTTATCATCTTTCGTCACAAGAGATGGTACATTTGCCACATTTAAGGAGAAGATTATTGGTATGTGATCAGAGGTAGCCAAGTTATACAGGATTTCTATGTTTCTCAGAGAAGCATGAGCATCTGCAGTACAGATACAGTGGTCCAGCCATGAGGTGGAATGCCAGGCATCACTGATATAAGTAAAGCTTGTATCTGGTAGAAGTATTTTACTTGATAAACTGAGATTATTTTCTTCACAGTAAGACTTTAAATGATTACCAAATATTGATGAGTCATCTGAGAGATCAGCATTAAAATCTCCCATAACAAACACACAAGTGGAGCTGCTATCCTCAATATATGCTTTTATGAATGCTAATTTGTGCAAGAATTCGTCCTCCAATAGATTAGACTCATAGGGCATGTAGACATTTAGAATTGTAAATTTCTTTTCATCAATGTCGATTTCCAAGCCAACAGCCCAGTCAACATTAAGTCTCACAACATTAACAGCAGCATCATACTTAACATTCCAGAGGATAGCCACGCCCCCAGGAATTCTACCTCGAACGATTCTGGTACTCAGATCAGTGGTGGATTCACCAGCACCATGAAAATCCACATGTAATGAGTTTAGATTGTCCAAGTCCTGTTTGGCAAGCCAAGTTTCTTGCAGACATAATACATCACACTCATTCAAAAGCTTATCAACGACATAGCGACTGGATTTATCTGCAACACTGTGTCCAGTCCGCAAGCCACGCGTATTATATGATACAATCCGCATGATGTTTTGTTGTCAAGTAGGATGACACAAGAGGTTTAGGCGTTGGATTCACCGCCATCCCCCACAGGAACTGAGGCCTTATTCACACTCCGAGTGATTTCTGGGGACAGAGAACCTCTGGCTGCAGAACTTTGTTCGTTCCGGCGGGGTTCATAGTAGCGCCTCACATAGACACCATCCGGCCAGAGCTCAGGCGCATACATGTCTGCCACAGCATTACATTCAGCAGTTACGTGAAAGGAGCTGAATCTTCCGTGAACAGTCTCAATTTTCCTGCATTTAACTTCCCGTCCCATCTTGCCTTCCAGGTACTTGTTAAGTGTAACAGCATCCAAACTTGGGTCAAATTTGGTTGCAAAAACACTCACCATCTTCGTCTTCACTGCGTGAATATTAGAAACAGAGGCAGTTCCAATAATACCGGGAGTTTTGCGCGCACGACCAGCTGCGCGATTCACTTGCGGCTTTGAAACTGAGGCAGGTTTTACATCCATTCCTTTCTGCCGGCGTCCTTCTCGCACAACAACACTCCACAGTGGCGTTGGAGCTTGTCCTGCAGGCTGTTTGGCCTTACTGCATGTTGGTTCCTCGGCGTTTGTTGACTCAGCACCGCTGAGTGGTTCAGCGTCGGCGCACTGCTGCTCCATCATAGTGATCCGGTTGTCCATCGATGTCGTTACAGCATGAAGATTTTCACAAGCAGTAGTTTGAGACTCCAGAGTGAGTTTCATGCAGCGCATGTCATTGTTTATTTGCTCCATCCGTGCCAGCAGCGCTGAGACATCAACATGGTTGAATGACACAGGAGGCAGTTCATCCAAATAGTGCGAGACAAATCTTGGAATATTGTCCCCACACTCGTTTAGAACTTTCAAACAAATTTTTACGTTGTTAATATCCTTTTGCGTGCCTTTGTGAGTGATGCAGCGTTGAGAGGTATTAGGGCAGACCTCGAACAAAACTTTCTTTGACGATTCAATTCGCTCAGAGCTGAAATTGTTTGTTACAAGTAAAACAATTTCATCATGACTCAGTGTTCTCATTTTCACGGCAATAAAGTTTAGGAGTTCGTCTTCCACAAATATCCTACCATCGCTGGTTTTAATGATCTCCGGTTTAATGCGGGACAGACCTGAAAGACGTCTTTCCTCTTCTGCTGCCATCCTTTACTGATTGACCGCTGAGAGAGAAAGAAAGAACGACGCCATTTCTGTTTGTTACAGACGTGTATTTGATATTTGCAGTTGTGTTTTTTATTGCATACCTAAAAGTACATCCTTGTAAAATGGCATAATGTGCAATAAAGTTGATTTAAAAAAAAGAAAGAACGACGCCATGACTTCCTTTAGTTAAAACAAGATTTTAGCAAAAATTAGCAAAGGAATTGTGTCTTAAAATAATTAAAAAGTATACTTTTCTTTTTTTAAAGGCATGAGAGATATTCATAATTTTATTCTAAAGGGAGAGAGAGGCAGAGCCTTCAATTTGTTTCTCCGAAAGTACTGCCCATTTTAGTGGAATATTGATGTTTTCAGCTTTAAACTTTTTCTAACTGTGACGTCTTTTCACACAAGCTTCCTGATAGTTTCAACAGATTTTTTTTTTTTCATTTTTCATTGCAGGTTTTTTCATTCATGCCGCCATCTTTTCTGCAACCAGGTCCTCCTCTGTTTTTCACTTTTTCATTTTATGAACTTCATTAAAATTAAAATCATCAAAAACATGGATGTAAACAATACTTTGATTGACAACAGATCCATTGACATTTCTGCCACGCCACTAGCGCTCATCATCATCTATCAAAGGAGACGTCTGCGTCTTATTGAGGCCGTGAAGCAGCGAGCTCCTGACACGTGGGAGGGGCTACAGATGAAGCCATTTTGGGAAATGGTGGTTGGTGATTTTCCAGAGGAGCTGTGGACCCACCAATTCCACATGACACGCCCAACTTTTCATGTTTGATGCCGTGGGACCTCTGGTGGCGCCCGCTGTGCAGCGCCCAAGGAAGCGCATCGCCATAGGGTTGTTGGTCACGTGACTTGTTTATAATTGGAAAAAAGTGTTTCCATAACAGTTTTGCTAAATATGTAATATGTCAACGCGCAAAAGCATTTTTCCGTAGTTTTATCGTGAATTGTCCATTAGGCAGATTTATGATCTTCCACAATTTCATAGTAAATGGCAACGCAGCTCATGGAACTCATTGGTCGGGCCTTAAACGTTTGGTTCAGACCTGCAGCACAAACACACGGTTTGTGACAAACCAACAAGACAAAGAACAATGAGCTGCAGGAACCAATGGACTGCAGGTTTATAGAGCAATCATCACAGTACGAAACTGACTTTACCAGCCATTGTTGCCTGCAAAAACACAAAGACATTTTGTCCAACTGACCATGCGAAAGAACAATGAACACACGCAAGAAAACATGAACAATGTCTTATCCCCCCCAAAAAATCAAAAAGTTTTACAAAATATGTATAAAAATGAAAACATGCAAAGTAAAACAAAATCACAAACTGTCCTTAAAAAAAACCTGAGCTACCGTTCTGTACCGTTATGGGACGGTAACACAGCCAGGACAGAAAAAAGCCCAAAACAGCTCATTTGTGTTTTCAGCTTCAGACATCATAAAGTGCTGTTTTTATAAGCTACAAAGGAGCAACTTTAACAGCTTGAAATGCTATTAATGCTGATGCTAATTTGTAATCACAAAATCCCACAGCGCTAGGAAAAGTTCACCGTGTGTGTAGGAGCGAAAAGAAGACCCAGGCCACACACACAAGCTGAAGCACAGCAGGCTCCAGACAAAGACACACATTGTTTGTGCTGTTGTTGACAGAAAGGACCTGAGCAGATGAAGGAACAGCTCCCACACCGACAGTAAATGCTCAGCTCAGAAGTCCAGAACTACGTCAAAAACGGGCCTTTTTCTGTCTTTGTGGCGTGTTGGACATCCTGCTCCGGAGCAGGAAACGAGCCGGCGCCTGGTTGGAGGTCAGGAGCCCGTCCTTCACATGGAGGTGACGGTTTGACTGACATCCTTCAAAAGGCCACCTTGAACATTTTTTTTTGGGGGGGGGGGACCTCACGCAAAGCCATCGTCACAAGGTCAAAGTGGTTTCCTTTAAAGGTCCCCTCAGAATTCGTGGCGGACTCTCACGGCCTTCCTCCTCCACCTCCGGCTCCGCCCGGTTCTCCCATGATTCCGGCTGAGAGCTTGACCTCTTCCTTCAAAGTCCCAGACGTCGTAGACGCAGAAGAATAGAAAATTGGTAAAAGAGGCGTCTTGGGAACCTACAGGAAAACGCTGGGACCATTTCCTGAGTCTTCCTGGACGTCAAAATATATTTTTAAGTGATTACTCCGCCCGTTCAGTTCAGAGTCGTAGCTCCGGCACGTCCTCCCTTCACATATGGTGATTTTAGTTCCTGAATCCATTTTTTCTATTTTTATGACAAAGCCAAAGAGGCAAGAACTTCATAAAAGATCAACATTATGAAAATAAATCGGACAAAAATGTTTGTTGAAGGAGCTAAAGAGACATAAAAATAAATTTATTTATTTTTTGAAAATGATTAGCATTTTGTACCGCCTTTAATTTTATGGTTATTTCTTCTTCACATGAAAAAGGTTATTAGATTGGCTTCTTTTGTTCTTACAAGGGAACAAACATCTTTAAAAACCTTTCTTATGACATGTATTTATTATAAAACAAATTTTGGAAAATATCCTTTTAAATGTAAAAAATATTTTCTTTATTAAACAACCTTATTAGTCTTTATTATTTTCTGAACTTTATGTGTTTAACATTTACATGACTTTTTATTTATATCTTGGCTTAATGCACTCTAAAAACTCAAAATCTGAGGTTAAAAAGGGACCAACTTTTTACTGGGTTATTTTAACTTAGAAAAAATATATAAAAATTGGGCTAAAATGAAACCACTATAACCTAAAAAATTAGTCTTGGTCCAAAAAAGAATCCAAAATTGATTGAATAACTGAAGAATTGGTTCAAAGAATTAACCCACGTGTTTTAAGAGTGTGATATTCTATTTTGTTTTAAAGCCAGTTACTTTACACATTTATCCTCCATTAAATTACATTTACTGTGTTTTTTCTGTTTGTTTGTGGACAAACCTCTTAATTTTTCATGTTGTGAAAAATTTCTTTTAATAGCTTTTAATAAAATAAGCTTTTAATAAAATAATATGGATTCCAAAAAAAAAAAATCAAAGGTTTTTGATGAAAAAAAAACGTAAACGTTTGTGACACTGACTAGCCAACATTTTCTACAGACAAACATAGTTATTGTTAAATATGTGGCAAACGTAGAGTCAATATTAAAAAAGAAATAAGAGTATTACAAAAGTGAATAATTGTTGGTATTATTGGAGACATTTTTAAATTAGTGAAACCAAAAAAATAAAATGATTAAATACATTAAATGCAATAATAAAAGAAGTAAATCATGACAAATTATAAAAAATGGAGTTAATGGGATGATTATGTGGTCAAAGAGCTAAAAAATAGCATTTTGTTTGGAAGTCAAAACCAAATAAATAAACAATTGTAATAAATATCAATTTAAATCAATATAAGCAACCAAAGGTCCACACGGCTCTTTATTAGTGAGGTTTTTAGTTATTTAGCATAAAATCACAGCAGCTAATGAAAACCATAATTTCAACCACAACAACAACAACAAAAAAAACACATTAGAAGAATAAAAAAAAAATGCAATAAAACAAAGATCATCAAAGACGGGCCAGAATAAATCAGATTTAACGGGACTGTTGGGGTGAGCGAAAAGCTGGCTCCATTGGGTTCAAAGTGAATTTTTTAATCGTCCGACATTCCCCACTCGTCGCATCAGCCTGCAGCTGAAGATGAAAGCAGACGAACCCCTGGATGAGCTACAGAGCGTACCGCCATCCCCTGCCTGCGCGCGGCCACGCCATGATCAAACCCCCCAAGAATCTGCTGCTTAGCATCTTGTTAAATTATACTACTTTTTCCACTGAGCTGTTCAACTGCATTCCTCACTGCTGGTTAATACCATGGAGGCTAACGAGAGGAGGTGTAAAATGAGTTTACGAGCGCGTCGCGGCGCTGCGCCGAACACCGAAAACAAACAAGAGCAAAGGCACGACGAAGAAAAACACAACAGATGCAACGTCATCACTGAAAGAGCCGCTTTAATGATCATTGGCCTCGTTCTATTTCACATCATGCTCGACCAAAACAGATTTAACAAACAAAAGAATCCAAACCGACATGTTTGTTTGAACGTTTTTCGAGGAACATTTGTCCACGGTGAATCCTCACGCCTGAGTTATGAAACACGCCATGAAAACCTGTTCTTTCTATCAGGACAACTGGATATGAGGACACCCAGTTTTTAGTTTTTAAAAAATATGGATCAGAAGTCACCAGGGGGGTATTCCAGGAACCATGTTTAACCCTTGTGCTATTTTAGATGACCCCACCCTTCCATTGACATGTTCTACCATGACAAAGGTGGATAAAGGTGGAAAGATTTCATGTAATCCATGGACACCAGTGAAGATCACAAATCATTAAAGAAAAAAGGTTCAGAGCACTGTCTAGTGGGTCTAGATCAGTGTTTTTCAACCTTTTTTGAGCCACGGCACACTTTAACCTTGACAAAAATCCCGCGGCACACGAGCATCGAAAAAAATAGATAAATAAAAAAATAAGAAAAAGCTCAGTCTGTATTGATCTACAGCCGCTCTGCAATCTCACATGCATTTTTGTGATAATTGTTGCAGAAAAAGCTGGAAGCTGCAGCTGTTTTTTCTAAAAGATGTATTAAAAATTAAGTCAAAAGATTCAAAAACTGTTTGATGTGTGTTCGTTGTTTTAAGACGTTAAGAGGAGAGACTCATTGTGCGCTAAGACAGTCACTTTACTGCATAATGGGAGATGTAGTGCCGATAATCCGCCGACCGCAGAAAGACCAGCGTCTTTGAGCTTCATTGTTTTGTTCCCCTATTTCCACAGTCTGATACCAGATTCTGTGGAATGCTACACCGCTAAAGACGAGCTTTAGCTGGTATTTTTCTTAGAACAGAGAGACTTTTTTGCGCTAAATCGAAAGAAGGAAGTGAATACTTTAACCACTTCTGATTGGTCAGACTGATGACATGTGATTAAGCCTTCAAGAATGATTGGTGGAGACAGTTAAAGGGGCGGGACTTTTCCTTACACAGTTATAGCTGCAGCTAAATCGCGGTATCCCGTTATTCTTATCAAAATGTCTTTAATAGAAACATATAAACACAAAGAAAAAATAATTTTATGATATTT
This sequence comes from Oryzias sinensis, assembly GCA_037389245.1. Classification (NCBI taxonomy): domain Eukaryota; kingdom Metazoa; phylum Chordata; class Actinopteri; order Beloniformes; family Adrianichthyidae; genus Oryzias; species Oryzias sinensis. The sequence goes on along the minus strand of CM074505.1, from coordinate 3,247,164 downwards.
CATATTCTTAACTTCTCAGTGTTTTATCAGGGCCTGTTTGGATGAACAAAGAGCTGATTTCCTGGAGATGGTAATTGCTTTTAGGTCAGTTAATGAGGGCAATTTCTCACGGCACATTTGACCATCGCCCACGGCACACCACCAGTGTGCCGCGGCACACTGGTTGAAAAACACTGGTCTAGATGACCCCACTCCCAACGTTAAAGTGCCTAGGATAGCAAAAGGATTACACTACCCTGACTTTAACCCTGAACTCTGGCTGAAATCCGCCTGAACTTGCTTACTCTGGGTATGTCGGTTCCAAAAGACCGGATATGAGTTGGCGTAATTACCCTCGACTTGGGAACCCTGGGTTAACGCACGTGCACAGCAAGTTCACAAAGACATTTTCAATAGATCGCCGATTTACGGAGTCACCATGGAAACGCGTGGTGAAAAAAAGAGAGCCCTGTACTTCAGTGAGACGGAGTCGGAGATTTTAATGACGGGGTATGAAGATTATATGTCCATCAAAAAAGTAACACGGCTGCATCATCAGCAAAAGAAAGAGTTTCTGCTTTAGTAGAAGAACAGACAAAGTAAACGCACGAGTTTCTGATTATTATTATTTTCATTGTGACGCATATATTTATAACTTATCCAACTTAAATTACTTCAATTGGTAACAAGTAATTGAGTTAAATTTATTCAACCTAATTTCTTAGGTCTATCCAACTCAATATTTTTTTTACAACTCAAATATACATATTTATCTAACTAAATGTCATATTACTCCAATTCAATTAGAGTTTTTCCATCTTAATTTATTGTAATTCTTGAACTTTCATGTGTCTAAATTTGAGCCTGCAGATATTCTCATTTTCATAACAATAAAATGAACGAAACAAAACAGATTTAGAGCATATCACCACCATACCATTTCTCTGAGTTTATCATCAACCTACTGTACAGTAGGATGATGATAAACTCATCATCCTCTCCCTCCCTCTCACCCATGGTGCAGAAAGAATTAAATATAACAGTACAAATAACTCAGCAAAACACAGTAAAACAGCTACAACCAAACACATTTGGACTAAAACCCACACTTAAACCCAAATCCGTCCAGACAGGCAAAGGGAATGGTATCCCACAATTCCTTCCCGAACTCTGGGTGTTGTGTTGGCTTTTGTAGGGCCTGACCAAAAATTCACTCACAAAGCCAAAGTGGAACGACCTGGCCCAGGGGAGGGGGCCATGTCTTATAAAAGATCATGTGCATGGTGGCTCAGCAGGGTCTGTGTTTTGGAGCAGCTTCTGCAGTCTCTGCTGCTGTAAAATAAAATCACAAGGATTTTCATCAACACAGACCTCTGGAGTTTGTGTTTTGTTTTGTTTTTTGCCTTGGACTTGTCAGTTGCACTCTGGACCGGAGGTTGACAGCCATAAAGGTAGACGCAATCAGGATCACATGTGATGGTCAGCAACTGACTGCTGTAATAATATCATAATAAATTTAAACTAGATTATTTACACATAGAATCCAACGAATGAAGCCTAAATGACTTGAAATTAAATTAACCCTTGTGCTATCCTAGGCACTTTAACGTTGGGAGTTGGGTCATCTAGACCCACTAGACAGTGCGCTGAACCTTTTTCTTCAATGATTTGTGATCTTCACTGGTGTCCATGGATTACATGAAATCTTTCCACCTTTATCCACCTTTGTCATGGTAGGGAGAACACGTCAATGGAAGGGGGGGGTCATCTAAGATAGCACAAGGGTTAAAAGTACCGTACTAAACTCTGGGATCCCCTCCTTGAAGGACAGATCCGACATGTCTTTTTAAAATCTATTTTACCAAGGAGTCCCTTGAGATTAAATATTTTTCAAGAGACACCTGACCAAGAGGCATTGGCACACACACAAAATCAAACAAAATGTCTGAGGTTGAGTGAAGTCCACGAAAGCGGGGGGACAGTTCTCAGTGATGGGGGCTATGGGCAGAATTGGTGATGAAGCGGAAGGCACTGTAATAAACTGAGATCTAAAGAGGCAGCATGTACGGAAGGTCCCCATCATCCAGAACTGGAGAAGGAAGGTGGTCTAAACATGTCTTTTCCCTACAGCAGTGTTCAGACAGAGTTGGTTTCTGTTTTGCTGGATCTAAAGACTTTCCAAACCTGTGTGGCAACTTATGATCTCAAAAACGGCATGAGACCATTCTGGTTATATAACATTTTCTGGTGTTATAGGAGACTTTTGTGGTGTTTAGAGACTTCAATTTGACACCAGGAGGTGTAACTCGTCGTATTTTTTAGAGCTTTCTAACTACAACGAAATAGTTGAGCTCTTTTAGCGTTTAGACTGTAGTTCGACGCCTCCAAAACCGCAGAACTGGTTGGCAGATGGTCTGAATGAGCGCAAGTCTTCATTCTCTGTTGCCTCAGAGGTGTCAGCATGAGCCGTTAACACACATCTGAACACGAGAACGTGTTTGTAAGCTGATATCACCAGTTTGAACTTTGGCAGTGTGAAGGATAGACCCCCAGGTACAGATGGGGCTACTAGACTTTTACTAGCTCGGAGTGTTTGATGTTGGGGGCCTGCTCGCTGAGATGTGTGCTTTTGAGGTGATAATGAAACAACTGGAATTCTGTTTGCGAGTCTCCCCTCCAGTCATTTTCCATCACGTCTGGTGAATTAGACGCACTTTGACCCCAGCATCTTCAAAGGTAACCCAGAAATACACCTCCACACAGAAAACATTTGTGGAGGGTGTCAAGCATTTTTGATTAAATCACTTTTTTTTCACCTGTGACTAACATAAAAATAAGGAAATGGAGTAGGGCAGGGAGGGCGTGAAAGAAAAGCCAATGATTAAACCAGTTTTTGATCTTAGCAACTGAATAAAAGGATATTTTAAAAGTTCAAGTTATATCGTAGATGTTCCCAACAACACTATCCTCGAACTACCCTAAACTCTTCAAACTACCCTAAACTCTTCAAACTACTCTAAACTCTTTGAACTACCCTTAACTCTTCAAACTACCCTAAACTCTCCAAACTACCCTTAACTCTTTGAACTACCCTTAACTCTTCAAACTACCCTTAACTCTTCATTCTACCCTTAACACTTCGAACTACCCTTAACTCTTCAAACTACCCTTGACTCTTCAAACTACCCTTAACTCTTCAAACTACCCTTAACACTTTGAAATACCCTTATTTCTTCGAACTTCCCTTGACTCTTCAAACTACCCTTAACTTTTCATTCTACCCTTAACACTTCGAACTACACTTAACTCTTCAAACTACCGTTAACACTTTGAAATGCCCTTAACTCTTCAAACTACCCTTGACTCTTCAAACTACCTTTAACTTTTCAAACTACCCTTAACTCTTCGAACTACCCTTAACTCTTGGAACTACCCTTAACTCTTCAAACTACCCTTAACAATTTGAACTACCCTTAACTCTTCAAACTACCCTTGACTCTTCAAACTACCCTTAACTCTTCAAACTACCCTTAAATCTTCAAACTACCCTTAACTCTTCAAACTACACTTAACTCTTTGAACTACCCTTGACTCTTCAAACTACCCTTAACTCTTCAAACTAACCTTAAATCTTCAAACTACCCTTAACTCTAACCTAATTTTAACAGATTCTGACGAGAAGAAAAAGAAACTTTGTGCTGATTTGCAACATTCTTCAGTCGTCATGAATTGACTTAACTGGTTCACTCATTAATATTCCTACAATTTAACCAGACCCATTGTCAATGGAATCAACATACACCATAATAAAATTGTTAAATAAAATAAATTGACAATCAATATTGGAAAATACCATTTAGATTGAGACATGGCAGGTTTATCATACTATGATATAAAAACGATCAGTCCATTATTGTGTGGAAACACTTTGAATTTAGCAGACATGTGACCATACAGTGTGGTTGGATTATTTTGATGTGGAAAAACAACAATGAGTTGAATTTTAGGAAACTAAAATGTTAATGGATTTGACATTCATTCTTCTTTACTTATTTGTTTGTACAGATTTAATTTACACTTGATTATTTTAAAATAAATACAAAGAAATCGTCACCTGCTCTTCAGTACCAAGTACCAAGTAATTCTCTCTGAGTCTCACTAGTTGAAGTTTTAGCTAAAGATGTCTTGGATCGGTTTTAGGTCAGTGAACCGGATCATTCAAATTAACCCATACTGACAGAATCGGATCGTCAACAACAAATGATGATGATCGAATTGTTGTTAAAATGAATTATTACCTGATTCATGAAATATACAATTTGTAAAATATATTTGTAATATGTTATATTACGAATTGGGTCATTTCTAATAAACCAATAGACTATGAATCAGATCAGCAACCACGGATTATATAAATGGTTGTTAAAATCCAAACATTACACCCGTAGTTTTCAGCAGTGAAGTGTTTACATAAGTAACGTAAATCAGCGGATTCCACTGCTTTTCTCCGCTTTGGAATGACTTTAATTGCATAAAAGTTCCAAAAGTTACAGTAGATCAAAGAACTCGTTATTTTTACTATCACCTGCGACGTCCCTGCTGCTAAAAGGTTAATAAAGTTGTCAGAGGATCTTTAAGACAAGCTGCCTTCTTCAATCTGAATACGTGATGCTCGCTTATCTGTGGACATTTTTTATTCGTTCTCAAAAGTGCAGTGTGAAAGTAACTGGAACTGAAGGCCGTGTCACACAGCCACTACCAAGATTTTGTGCGTATTGCACGGATTAAAATTGGTCAGACGTGAATATACGTGGAAAAAGTGAGAAACGTTTTTTCACAAGATGTATCACGAATGAACCACATTAAAACCATTGAAGAAGTATGAATAAACCACGCAAAGAACACGTAAATTACTGTTATAATGACTACACAGTTTATATGCAATTCAGTAGTGATTTGTGTGTCAATTGTGTAATTTGAACCTTATATGTGCGCCGTATACGGGAAATGGAAGTACATGCAGGAAAAGTACGTTAGACATACGTGGAACGGTCAATGAAAGTAGCAAAATTTTGTATGCATCTTGCAAAAATCGCGCACAATTGTGTAAGATTTACGTAATGATTGCATAAAACTATGTAGAAACTGCATAATTTGGAACCGACTAAGAATTATAAAACAGCTCAACACTGAATTAACATAAAGACCCATGGGCTGAAAAAACAACAGACATTAATGAATTACGAATATCACACACTTGTCACAAAAGGCCCAAATTTATACGTGGAAAATGTGGAAAATGTGCAAAATGTACGTAGTGGCTGTATGACACGGCGTTGAATGAAGAGTTCTAACTACTTTTTCGGAGGTAAGTTTGATCTTAAGGTGTGGTGTCTTAAGGTAAGGTGAAAATGAGACCACCCACAACACAAACACACTCCGGTCAGAAGTTCAGGCGAGGTTCACGCTGACCATAACAACACCCCAGAGAACCAAAGTTGAAGACTGAGCGCGAGGAGAACGTGGAGAACGAGCGAGGAGAAGTAGCTGCATGTAAGAGGGAGGGAGGAAAGTGGTGAAGAAAAGTGATCATTTAGGACTGCGGGAGATCAGAGGAGTCGCCGCTTGAAGACTCCTGAATCCAGCTTCTGCTGACGCTGCAGGTTTGTGTGAAGGTCAGTAAATTTGAATGCACAACGTTTACATGGTAAAGTAAAGTTAGCCTTCAAGCCACACAAGTTTCACTTCACAGGAAATCATCAAACATTAAGACCTTAACAGACCTCATTAATCTGCAGTTGGGGTGGGTTTTACTCAGCTAGAAATACATTTGAATGAATTGTTCAGACTGAAGTGCAGTTTCCAGCACGGCGTCAAACGACCACAGAGGAAATAGATCCCCGTCCTTAAGCCATGCAAGCTTCGCCGGAGATTAATAACTGGTATGTCTAACAGATAATTAACAAAGAAAATAATCATCTGTGTGGCACTTTATTTTTTTGACTCTTTTATGAGACGCATGTAGATTAGTGAGTCCCACTACAGGTCCCACTTACTGCCGGCTGTGTGAACCCAGCTCCTGCTCTGGATACACTGTGACCAGACAGTCCTCAGTATGGCTATTGGCAGCATCTCTACGTAAAGCCCAGGGGTCGGAGGGGGTCTAGTTTGGAGACCACAGGTTTCCTCTCTGCTCTTTGCAGATGATGTTGTCCTGTTGTCTTAATTGTCCCAGGACCTCCATGGACACGCTGGACAGACTACCTCCCTTTGCTGGCCTGCAAATGGCTCGGGGTCCCCCCAGAGGAGCTGGAGGAAGTGGCCGGGAGAGAGAAGTTTAAAGAGTGCAAGAAGATGGATGGATGATGGATGGGTGTTCCAAAAACTCACTCTATTTTTTTTTTCTAGTTCGAAGATCTTGCCGTGACAGGATGTTCAATCTTATCAATAACATTTGAAAAAATTCATGTAAGTTTGCTGCAGAAAATAGTAATAGATTACTGCTGAACAAATTAAATGTTAAATAACTTAGATATTCGTTACCTCCTGATCAGTGGTTGACCTTTTGCACCACAGCTATACCACGGAAATATCTTCAACCTGGAGTCTTTAGCAAGTGAAATGAACTAAAAATTTAAAACAGGGAACTAACAAAATAAAAGTGCACTTATGGTTGTTTTTTTCATTGCAAAAGAGGCTCTTATTCTGTTAAGTCCTTTGTATTGCAGAGGAGTCAAAACTGCTTCATAAATAACCTTTGATTTGATTTTTGTGTGTTTTTTCAGTGGTTGGGTATCTGTGATGCTTTTCTGAGAAATAAAAAAGCACAGCAGTAAACAGAATTGCTGTTTTATTTATAATACTGGTGTAGCACAAAGCACGCAACATTTCTGTCAGCTGATTTTAATCCAGAGTCACATCAGGTTTAAAGTTCAGTCGGCGTCGGCCTCTGTTCCAGTGACTGAACGTCGGTCATGCAAAGACAGTTTCCAGGTGAAAGTTGACATGAATTCCCCTTAAATGGGGGTTTTGATGGCATCAGGCGAGTGTCTGCATTCCAAGCACAAAGCTGTTCTTTATGTTAGCGTTAAAACATCCACTAAACCAAATCGGCCAAACAGCTTCAAACAGGAAGTTTCCTCTTTCACATTTCGTTGCATCAAACTGAGGCAGAAGGCGCGTTGCATTTAATGACAGGAAGGCCATCGGGTAAAAGCAGAACCTTGTTTTTTACAGGACTCTTAAACGAAACCAAAAAAAAAAAAACAGTTTTTTCACAAATCGAAAAGCACAAACTGTAAATTTGTCGTTATGAAGTGGAAACAAGTTTTATTTCATTTATTAAATATTTTCTGGCACAGTTTGTTAAATATTTTGTGCTGCTTTCACACCGGCCTTGGCAACAAGCGTTCAAGCAACCACCTCCAACGAAAAGTATGTAAATGCGCGTGAAATGTATGTTTCGGGCTTAAAACTCTCGCATTCATGCATCACTATGCATGGTTGGAAACTTTTTTTACGGGCTCTACGTACGAAACGCGCCGCCATGGAACTCACCTTGACAGTCACAACAAGCCAACCCATCAGGGAGTCAGATTTGGCGTTCATTTTTTCTTTCACGGAGGTGCCAACCGTTTGAAAATGGATCATAAAGGAGAACATAAGAAGGTCTGGATGTGACAGCGAGTCTTTGATGTATCGGAATCGAGTAGTGAGAGTAAAACCTGCAGCAATATTGACAGGATTTGCACCGCTGCAACATTTCCCACCAAACCTTTTCCAACTATGTGCTAGCATAGGCTAGTCCAGTGTCAACACCATATGCTAAACGCGTGTTTAGGAACGTGTTTTTAGCGTGCTCTTGAACGCTTGTCACATGCTGGGTGTGAACGTAGATTTAGATTTCAGGAATTTGTTGCAGAAACTGTAGGATTGTCTGAATACACTTAAGTCACTAGGAAGTCTGAGGTTTTTCTGGTTTTACCAACAAAAAGACTTAAAAGCATTTGTCTGGTAATTATTGATTAAAACAAAGATTTAAACAACGATATTGACTGATTCATTAGTATCATCTTCAGGTGACTTTTTTTTTGAAAATTAGAGATAAAGATAAAACGTTGCTGCTGAGATGTTCCAATAGAATGAAATGGAAAATATCAGAGAAATAAAGAAAACTTTATATCAAATCATCAATTTGTCCTGATAAATTTAATCCATTGATCGGTTTGGTTTCTTTATGGATTTGGATTTATGAAGCTCCAAAGAATATAAAAAGGTTTCATGTGGATAAATTCTCTTTTGATTTCATTTTTTATGACTTTTTTAGGTCAGATTGTTCATTCATTGAGAACAAAATTGAAATAGAAAAGTCATTTTCTTCAGTACTCACAGGTCAAACAAGCTCATGTGATTGGTCACTTTGCTTAAAAGATTGAAATCTTTGCAGTGAATCGGTTGTTAAAATGAGTCGGTGTGACTTCTGTCTGTTGGTTGGTTCACCGTCTGGTTGGGCTTCGTCCTTCATGTCACACCTTCTTCATAAGATTTAGGAGAGGAAACAAAAGCATTTGTTTAATGTGCTGAACGAGGAAGAGGAGGGGTAAGAGAGTGAAAGATCAAAGGGGTGAGAACAGAAGATTACTACGACACCTGAAGGAGCCAGGGCATACGCAAAATGACCATCTCAGCACGAGATGAGGAAGGAAACACATTTCTTTGCTTTCAAAATTTAAAAGTTTGGCATTTTGAGTGTTCTGTCCACTGATTGTATATGCGAACTGGACTTAGAGGCCCCTCCCCCCTGGTGTTCTAAACAGGAAGTACTCGCTGGCTCCAAGAATCCGAAATCCCATTGACTTCTATTGAGAACTTAACAGCTGTTACTCAGTCATTCTACTGGTCAGAATAATTCTCATTGCCCCGATGCCTTTTAGTAACATGTCCTTGATCATCCTATTTTTTTCTGTATTTCTATTCAAGTCATAAACTGACCAATCAGATGCCTCAATAAAAGTAGGCGGTCTCACTCACTCGATTCAGTTCTCAAATACAGTCAACGGTTCCATCTGCCTGATTGTCCTAAATAGCTAGGAGTGAGCCCTACCGAGCACGGAGCGCGAGAACGCCACAGATTTCAGCCGGAGTAGATGCACGAGGAGGATGAGGAGGATGAAGGTCATTGTTCTTTAAGGTTGGTGGCAAAGGCACAAACAGGACTCAAACACGCAGCGGCGGCAGATCTGTACAAGTCTGTTTGAAACCGGACTCCTGCCTCAGCGTCTGTCCGTGGTCTTCATCCCTCTAAAGGTTTGGCAGGTCCAAACGGCGAGACCATCTTCATGGCAGCGTAGTTCTGCGGAAAAACGCAAAAGAAAAGTTCAGTTTTGTTTGGTCAAACAAGAAACAAGAAAGATTTTTTCTCTTTCTTGTCATGGGTTTTTCTGGGTTGAAGGTTGGTCTCTCAGAGAAACCTTTGGTTCACTACGCTGATGTACATTTAGACAAAAATCTAAAATTGGAATCAACTTGAGTTAGGGGACCATTTAAAGTCCCACTCCGATTATCTTTTCAACCATTTCCAAAGCCTTCTAAATGGTTGTTTACTCATGTTTATACCATTTTTAGCCAAATAAAAGTTGTTTTCTTAAATAACAAATAGATGTGAAAAATGTTTTTAATTCACAGTGAGTAAATCTGTTAATCTAATTTAATTTCTATTTAAAATCTTAATCTGGATTCAACAAACTGAACAAAGAGGATCATCAAGCACCAGCTGGATCTGGTAGCTGTCAGATGCTCCACGGAGTTTAAAAACACAACTTTACCTTTACCTTCATGGAAATTTAAAAGGTTCAACATCATCCAGGCTTTAATGTCTCTTTTAAGGAAGATCAGGGTATCATCTGCAAATACTCAACAAGAACTAGGACCCTAAATAGGTCATTTTGGGAGGAATCCAGTTTCATCCAAAAATGATCAAAGCTCATATATTTTATGTTACCTGAGGCTTCTGGAGTCTGACATGAAACTGTTGTTTTTGCATCTGCCATTTATTTAATTAATCTGTGAAATCCACTGCTGCGAATATTTAGGAGTTCAACTTTTTGGAGATGTCATTTATCTAAAGTTCAAGGTTTTAAACCCACTAAGCGGCTCATTTTCTGTCCAGGTCTTTGTTGAACCGTCTATAAAATCCAGCCTGAGAGAACACCAGAACTTGCCGGGAAGGAGTAGAGGAAGACGCCCAGGAAGAGGAAGATGAGGAACAGGAAGATGAAGAGAATGATCAACCACTTAAACCGCCTCCATAGGACGAATCTCAGGGTCTTGTAGGGGGAAGTGAACCACAGGAAGGAAGTCTCTGGGCGTCTGGCGTGTGGAGGAAGAGGAGGAACAGGATTAGAAAGGAACCGTGTGTGGTTGCAAGTGTGTGTTTGTGTGTTTGGAACTCACTGGGGCTCCTCAAGGTGAGGGTTCATGTTGGGCTCGTCTCTGCCGGGGCCGGCCGGTCTCTCCTCATGCTCCTCCTCCGACACGATCTCCAAAGACATCTCCACCTTCCCCTTTAGGACAGACAGCAGAAGTCTCGTTCATCACGCTGTCCTCCCTCAATGTCAGCGTTTTATTGTTACAGATCTCATTTACAAGTCGCTTTCAAAAATATATGGAAACCGTTTAGGTTTGAGCCCAAAGTACAAAGAAAAACTCACAGGAATCGGTAGATGTCTGTTCTGGTGACATGTTTGTAATTCTACGTCGCCCCCGAAAACGGGTTTAAGCCTCACTTCCGATGAAAACTCCTCACAGATGAAGGTGGACGTCTGCGTTTAAAGCTCTCACACGTTGCTGTGCAGGTTTTTCAGTCAGTTTACATACGGCCATCGAACGCACATTAAAAGTTGAACCAGATTATCTTTGACCAATCAGGGACTCGGAAGTGACATATGGATGCCGTCCTTTTTAAAATACGGAAGTGCCGGTTAAATTATGACGGAATGGAGCTGTGGAAAAAAAAAGCCTGAAGAAAATTTGCGAGACTTTGACATGTAACGCCAACCTTTTGTCCAAAACTGTAGGGACGTGCGCTCGTATCGGGTAGCAGCAGTCCAGTGTGAACACCTTTTGCTATAAGGCCGTGGTGCAGCGGTACAGCGGTCGACCCATGATCGTAATATTGCAGGTTTGATTCCCGCCTTGCACGCCCATGAGTCGAAGTGTCCTTGGGCAAGACACTGAACACCACCTTGCCTCTGGTCGAAGGCAGGCGCCTGTGTTGGCCATGGTGCAGTGGTAGGGCGGTCGACCCATGATCGTAAGATTGCAGGTTCGAATCCTGCCTTCCACGCCCATGAGTCGAAGTGTCCTTGGGTAAGACACTGAATCCCCCCTTGCCTCTGGTGGAAGGCAGGCGCCTGTGTTTGGCAGCGGAGCCACCACCAGCGTGTGAATGTAAAGCGCTTTGTCCTTGTAGGTAGAAAAGCTCTATATAAGTATACGCCATTTACATGCCTAGTGTGTGCATAGCATTACAGTAATGTGTGCCACTTGGCTTCTATGGTGTTGTTGACATGGCAACCAAACAAGTTTCTCATTGAAAGAGATGAAAACACTCTGTCTTGGCACCTGGTTTGGAAACTTGAACAAATATTCGTCATGATGGAGAAAATGTGGATTCTGAGGATGTGACCCATCACTTTTGAGGTCAATGAGAGATTTATGGTTCTGGTATTCTTAAGACCAACTACTGTGATGCTGTTGTCCTAAACATCATCAACACAAAGGTGATGCCTGGCTAGGCATAAGGTGGGGATGTCCAACCCCAATCACTTCTCACAGCGAGGATCTTTTCTCCGTTCTGCTCGCAGGTGCAAGGCCACCATCCTTTGACCGTCTTCTGCTCAAACAGTGACGCCAGCTTCTCCACGGGCTGCTTCACCATCTGCAGGGTGCATTTCTCCGGGGATTTGGCAGGACGAAGCATGTGGTTCAGGTCCAAAACCAGGTGACCTTAAGACACAGGTGAAGCACAGTTACACCAGACAGAAGAACCTGATCTCTCAGGTATAAATTTAACCCTTGAACTTATAAAGAAACCAATCAGAAAGGTCTCTCATCCAACAGCAGCCAAACAACTTCCTCTCATTAAGTAAAAAATGTCAATGGATTTGTGATGGCTTCTAAGTTCGGTCGTCCTGGTCTTTTAGTTCTGTGTGGTTCCGTTATGTCTGGTGTTTTGACTGCTCCTCCACGTTTACACCAGGTTTTTAACCCTTCATTCAATCTCAGAGCTGCCTCCGGTGACGGTAAATAACAAACGCTGTTGGAACTATCGGAACTCTTCAACCGTTTATGCAAACGTAATTCCAAGTGGTTCTGAAGCTGAAAAGGGCAACTCGGCTCTGATGTACAACACTTTAGCAGTCAAGTGTTATTTCTCAGCTTCAGAATTTGTTGACATTTCATTAATTGCGTAATCAGTTGGATTGAAGGTGGAGTTAATGGGTTAATCCTTAGTCCTAACTGCCCTCATGGGTGGCTACAGGCTGTCTGTCTGCTGTCTAGTGTTTCTATGGTCCAATAAGAGAACTGTTCTCTGATGACAATAGAATTGCCTTAGTAGCTCAGAAAATACATTAAACTGAATTTAAAAAAAGAAAAAACAGAGCCTGTTGGGAAACAATTCAGCCCACCAGAAATCGGCCTCACTTGATAGTTAAATACGGAGTAAATGAGGGTTTCTTCTGTGGTGACAGTTGGTCCAGAGGTTGTGTTCTTTGAAGACGTTTAGTGTGTTGGGCTGAAGAAAGCTTCAGCGTGTTTTTCCATCTCAACTGTAGGAAGACGGCTTGTGTTTGACGCTCATCCCGCGCAGGAAGATTAACGCTCGGCGGTCCGAAGTCGAGGAGCCGAAGACAGGCGGGAACGAAAGGAGCGCTTTGAGGTGGCCACACACCCGCAGCCAGAGAAAGTCAAGCGAGAGAAAAGTGGAGCACGGCGAGACAGTGACAGACGGTATTCTGGATTCCTCATCTTCCTGCTCGTCTCGCGCCGCAGAGGGATGCTCAGGCCACAGACCGCAATCCTCCTCCTTCAGGCCGAAGCAAAGCGAGGGAAAGATAAGAGGCACGGCGGTGAGTTATTTTAAGGGATGGGGTTGTCAAAGGTGAAGGAAAGGCAAAGTTTTGACAGCTTGAATTTGAAAAAATAAAAGCAGCCTTGACTCAGTGTGAAATGTGCCGAGCCAGTGGAAACTGAAGAGTGCTAATTCTTAAGATAAATGTTATCACAGTAGTTGTTCGTAGATTGCACATATGGTTTCTCTGAAAGATTTACCCTGTAATTCTTGCCCAAAAAAGAGGGAAAGTCTGTCATTCTCAAAATGACTTACAGTCTTGGAGAAACATTAAGCTGAAATGCAGAAACGGTGTGTGAAAAACCAGGAGCACATGGTTCAAAAAGCTGTAGAACCACTTTCAGCTGCATTAACTTGACATAATTTACCATATCATGTTCTCTTCTATCATTTCTGAGGAATTTTGGCGTGCTCTTCCATACAACACTCCCTCATTTGAAGTCTGGGGGCATTCATTTAGTCTGAATCAGACTCTTTGGGTTTTATCTGGCAGATTTGAAGCTTTTTGGGGTCTTTTGTCCAAATCAAGGCCATAGACTGGGGCCATCGTTGACTCCAGATTGTTTTGTCTTCTTTAGAAACTGCTGGTCATTTTCCTAACTAGAATTTTGAATGAATCCCTCTACACACCCTGTTTGATAGCGCGCTATAACCCTTGTGCTATCTTAGATGAACCCCCCTTCCATTGACGTGTTCTCCCTACCATGACAAAGGTGGATAAAGGTGGAAAGATTTCATGTAATCCATGGACACCAGTGAAGATCACAAATCATTGAAGAAAAAAGGTTCAGATCACTGTCTAGTGGGTCTAGATGACCCAACTCCCAACGTTAAAGTGCCTAGGATAGCACAAGGGTTAAAGTTCTTGACTTTACAGGTTGATTGTCTTCAGGCACACTAACAACCAAAATGCTCCGCTAAGATTATCTATCCCACTAAGAACACACTAAAAAGGCATTCTTGAGCACACTTTTAGCAAACTGTGTCCACACTGGACGGTAGCTACCTGATACTTGTGCATGTTCGGGTACTGTACATGCACTGTTCATGTACGGGTGCATGTACTCGGTCGAAATGTCAAAGCGATGCAAATTTTGTGAATCTTGCTCCAGGTGTTTTCTTTTACAGTTTTTTTTTTCCAAGTCTTGGTGTGGTGTATTTCTGGCTGGGCGCAAACTGCAGTAATTGTATTTTATTCCATGATCAGTTTTTAAAAGGTTGGCACTGCCGTGAATTGCAAAGGACGCCATCCATACGTCACTACTAAATCTGAGTCTTTGATTGGTCAAAGTTCAACTGGTTAAACGTTTGATGCGCATTCAATGGCTGTGCGTTTTGTACATAGAGCCCAAACACAGACTTAAAAACGTGCGTAGTGACACGTGACCGCGATAGTTCGGAACATGGAAGCCCGAATTGCAAATATTTGCGTTTTTTACCGTGGAAGTGGAACACGCATTTCCGTCCGTGTGAACTCAGGAGTAAACAGAACTTTGGACAATCCTGTTCCTGTAGAATGATGCTATCTGGTCCTTGTCTGTCTGTCTGGTTTTTAGCGTCATTTCATTCTTCTTCTCGTCTGCCTTCATGGGGGTTTTTCAGCAACATTGGTTGGTTGGTTGGTTGGTTGGTTGGTTGGTTGGTTGGTTGGTTGGTTGGATGGATGGATGGATGGATGGATGGATGGATGGATGGATGGATAAACCCCCATCAGGAGAAATGTGCTTGATGCAAAAGTGTAGCAATTATTTATTATATTTGTAAAAATATCTGACATTTTAGAAATTGTTTTTTATTTATGGTTATTTAATTTACTATAGCTTTTAGTGCTAATTAACGTTACGCTTCTTAACCCACACACACACAAACACACACTGTGTTTGGTTTTACCCAGGTAGTCATCAAAAGAGAACTTGTCGTTGTCCCAGATCTGGATGGTCAGTTTGGGCACCAGTTTTGTCTCCGCCTTATCCACACTCCAGAAGTGTTCCTGTGGACGAATAGATAAACAAATGGACAGACAGAAGAAGAAAAAAGCTTTTGTTAGTCTAAGTTCAAAGCAGCCCGTTTAAGCACCAAGCCTTTGACCTCCCAGGTTGGATGAATGACGGTTCCTGTGTCAATCATCAGTTTCTGGGTTTGTTTGTGCAAAAATGATTCTGTTCTTTCGTTGGGTTGTATCAAGGAATGCTGCTTCTTGCACTTTCTGAAACTTCCAAACAGGATCTCCATGTAAACATGTTCTGTCACATCTGTCACACAACTGTGACTCCCCCTGAATTCAAGCCAAGAGTTTGGTGATCCGTATCGCAATACACATCATGGTACAATGTGTTGCAATACATCCCGAGACAGTACCAGAGACAATATTTCAATATTTCTTTTTAAAGATCATGACTTAAAAAGGACTTTGTCAGAAAATAAATACACCTTTCCCACAACAAAAATGGTAAAATACATTTTAGTTGATAGTCAAAACATTAGCAGCTGCAACTGTATACTTATGGAACCTTACTGGTTCCATTGGTTTGGTTGAGAAAATAAAGTTCTCTTTATTTCCAATATTGCTAAATGTAGTGAAACCGGTGCTTTTAAGGTGTTTGAAGTGAAAATAATAAAAATAAGCATTTAAGTGTGATGAAGCGGCGTGGCAGATTGAAGGAGAGCGCTTGAATGTGACTTAGATGCTTCACTTCTGTGACAGTCTGCACTGCGGCGCTGCATCTTTGTTTTCAAACACATATTTCACCGCTCATCGCCACGACTAGAGTTATGAACCCATGACTCTGATCCATCATGTCACTGAGTTACAATCTTTTGCTGCAGATCTGCATGGCCTCACTCGTTCTTATGTGGGCCTGCGGTTAGAAAACAACCATGAAAACACGCAAGTTATCCAAAGACAGACGTTTAAAATCCGTCTCTTCAATGTACGATTATTTTGACTCAAAGTGATGTTCATGCTCCGCTTGGTAAACATTGGTAGCTAAGAGAAATGATTCCTTGAGAAAGACACAAAACTGTTCCCTTGTTTGTCTGCTTCAGGCGTACATTGTTTGGTTGCTAGGGACCCGTTTGAATCCCAAAGATACTTGACTGCCGTCCTTTTATTTGGTTGAAATTGAATTGAAATGTTCTTCAGCGGACAGAGATTTAAACCCCACACTGTTTTTGATATGTTTCTGTTTCTTTTTCTTTTGTCATAAAAGTGGTGTGTTGTCTGTAATGACTTCACACCGGCCGTCTAACTCATCCTCTAAATCTACAGAGTGCTGTCATCCTTCATGACAACGCAGACAAACAATGGAGTAAACATACTACACCCTCTGTGCGTGTGCCTGATTCCCGATCCCTGTCTGCTTGTCAGAGTGTGTTCAGCACTTGGCTCAACCCAAGTGCAGCCTCAATCCAAGCGCGTGAAGCTGTCACTGGGCGGCTGTCACAGGCAGGGGCGGGATGCCGAACTCCTGAGTGTGTTGGTGTGAGCGGAGCTGCTCTCTGCAATATCCAACGGCATCAATCAGTCGGGTTTATGCTGCCAGAGCGCTGAGAACAGTCGTTTCCTCAATAATTCTTTCTCTGCCTTAAATCAGCTCCACCGGAGTTGAATTTATTCTTAAAGTGGAGATGAATTTTCGTACTTACGCAAATGTAAACCAATTTAAGCTCTTAAGGTGATTGAAAAGCAAAACTCCTGCGCAAGCAACCCTTTTATTAAATGCCTAAGTTTAATTGGACAAACTTTCTTTTTCTTTTGACTTTCCAGATAACAGAGGATTATCCATTGGAATGACGTTAATGACCTAAACCAGGGGTCGGCAACCTTTTTTACTCAAAGAGCCATTTGGGACCGCCCCTAATAAAAAGAAAGCACCCAGAGCCACAACCCGTTTTGACATCATTATATATATTATGCATGTATATATTATTCAAAGGTGCTCATTACGTCCATCGCATCGACCTGTCGATCTTCAATGACATGAGTGTAGATCGCGGGCCAGAAAAGATTAAAAAAACAAAACAAAAAGTACTTCTTTAAAATCCACTATCCAATCAAAATCCTCACTGAGAAGTACGGGACTTGATTGACATGTAGATTGGCCAATCGGACATCGTCTGAAGCATACGTCGCTGCAAATGCACATTATGTTCTTTAAAGGATGATACCGCGGCCGCGTTGGGAGGAGTTACTGGTTCTGGTCTGATCGCTGCATGGAGCGATGTGTTTATCAATGCATGGTAGAGACTGAGAATGTGGAGAGATCAGGTTTATTATTTTGAAGAGTTCTACTTGGTAATCATGTTTCCATGTTTGAGTTCATAAATCCCAGTCTCTGCTTCAACTCCCGGAGTGAAAGCTGCGTCTCAATCTGACGCCCGTGTTTGCATCTCTGACTGAGTTTGATGCCAAAGCCCCTCCTCCGCCTCTCCACCTGCTTTTCCTCTCTACCTGTTCACCTGTTCACATCCTCTGCAGCTGAGATTTGTTTCCCCCGTGCTCCCGGTGTGTCCTACACAGAGAGCGCTAAATACGGTGGTCAGGGCGCTCCAGCGCAGCAGAAGGATGAAAGAGCCCGACGCAGGTTATAGCGGGGATTGAGCGGGTTAAGCAAATGAATGAAAGAAGGCGGCCCGCTGAAGAAATATTCAATAGTGTACACATTTTATTATTATTCTGAACTATCTCTTATTTAGAAAAATCTTTTATTTTATCAGTCCAGTATGAAAAAAAAAAAAAAACATCAACAAAAGCTGTGTTGGGCGGTTTTTGGCTGGGTCTGGCCAAAAACAGATGACTTTTCGGCTGGAAAACTGTGACTATCTGGCAACGCTGACGCGAACTCTCAGTCTGTCATCAGTCTCTGCCCCGCGGCACGTCAAGTTCCCGGCAGAAGATCGGAGTGTTAATTGAAGCCGCCCCGCGTGCCTCTCCCTGCTATCAGCTCTGCAGGTCTCGCCCGATAAATACGAGCTCATTACGAAGCTGTTTTTTACGTGGCTCGCGCTTCGTACGGAGCCATCAGCGCCTTTGAAATGACATGAAAAATGAAAAAACTAAAATAAAATTTAATTATTATAAAATACTCATTATTTTCCAAAGTCACAGGGAGCCACAACAGATGGATGAAAGAGCCACACTTGGCTCCGGAGCCATGGGTTGCCGACCCCTGACCTAAACATTCAAAGAGCTACGGGATATCACAGAGCGATAGTAATTTAGGCATTGCTGGCACACATCTCTGGTGTTAAAACATCTATAATTACTGTAAAATATAAAGTTGACAACTTCACAGATTTTCTTATTTTATTTTTAGGACATAACTCCCACTATAAATGAGGGACATCTATACACCATGAGGAAGCTGCACTAACCTTTGTTTAATGGATTTTCCTGGAACTTTTAATCATAATTGATGCCAATCAAGGAGGAATTTTGGTTTTGCTTATTGAACTTGATGATGTTGTGGTTCACCTTTCAGCATATCCCGTCAGGGGTCACCACAGGGAATCAAATTCCATCCATTTTTTAATATTTTTGATAATTTTTTGTGCCCTTCCTGACAAAAACCTGTATTTTACCCGGGCTGGGGACAAGCACAGGGAGACACAAACCCGGGCCTAAATAAGGCAGTGTATCTCCATGTATGAAATTGCGATCTTTCGTGATACATATGTAGTAAACGTAATTCACAAGCGTTTCTTGTTTTCATCATTCGTTGATGTGCGCGGATGCCATCAAGGGTTTCGGCCGACGGGTCTTTGAGAAAATTTGGTCTTCAGGTGTTCAAAAGGTGTTTTGGGTTGTTGAGAATTATGCAGTTAATGTGTATTTTATGTGTTTCAACTAATACGTAAATCTTACACAATTGTACGTAATCTTTGCAAGATGCATACACAAATTTGGGGCTTTCCACGACCCTTCCATGTTTGTCTAACGGACTTCTCGCAAATTTACCGCCTACGTTAAAATTGTGTAATTGACGCACAAATCACTAATTCGCGCAATAATCTTCGCGGTTCATGTTCTACGTTGATTTACGTGTTCTCTGCGTGGTTTAATTGTACTTCTTTCGTGGTTTTAACGTGCATCATTTTTGATACATCTGTAACAATGTCACGTAAAAACCACAAATTTTCTCTCTTTTTCCACGTATGACCAGCTGTCATCTGTGCAATATGCACAAAATGTACGTAGTGGCTGTGGGTGTGTATGAATTGGAGGGCTGCGTTCTTCCCGGGCTGCATTTGTAGGCTGCTTACGTCACAGCGGCGTAACAAGTTCTGTCCAAACTCAAAGACTCCTTCAATGGCGTGTCCTTCTATGCCACATGTGTCAAACTCAAGGCCCGTGGGCCAAATGTGACCCTCCATGTCATTTTTTGTGGCCCGCGAGAGCATAAAAATTTTTAAGTTTTAAAATAAAAACTGGTGTGTATTTTTTCACATCTAGGGGGAATTGGACTTGAAATATCAGATTAGGCAACTATACATTTGACTTAAACACTGTCCATGTAACCTAACCTGTCAGAATCAAATGTAATAGGATTTATGCTAGAATAACAAGCAAACATGTCTTTTGTATGCAACTGTAATTGTCAATGTTAAAAAGTTTTAATAAATACATTGAGTTATTTAACATTAAGGAGTAGTTACATTTATTTGGCATTGCATTCAGTTACAGGTATAAGTTATATCTGGCCCTTTGAGGACAGCCGCTATGCTGATGTGGCCCTCGGTGAAAATGAGTTTGACACCCCTGTTCTATGCTGTCCATGTCCCAAGCTGCATTGCGGCCAAACCCAGAGATTTTCTGACAACAGTGGCGGATGGTGAAGCTGGACCCGGAGTTGGAGATAATGACGCCTTTTTATAATTGCACCTCCAAGATTAAAAGTTAGATCAAATAGGCCAGGAAAATTTGGAGCTGCTTGGTTCACTACTCAGGGACCCGCGGTTGCTAGGCAACAGTACGTTTGCCGATGTAACGGCTGGACATATCCAAAGGCTAGACCCGTCCAAACTCACAGCCGTTAACAGCCCCGATGAAGGACCCGGCAAACGTCGCCCTGGGGGGGCCGCGGCTGTTGTAGGATGCAGCCCTCGAATTTGGACACACCCCGTGTGACACTGCCTACAGGCAGGAAGTAGCTTGAAGGGTCTTGACCAAGGACCCACAATGGATTCAGATCAACACGGCACCTGGGAATCGAACCCTAGTTTCCTATGTCCCTGTTTTTCAGGCAGCCAACATTCAAGAATATTTCTGTGAATAGTTAGAAATAATTCAGGCATAGTCTGGACCTTGTGTCCAACTTGAGAGAAGAAATCCTAAAGCTGAAAGAGCTGCACTGTCAGTCTTTTGACAGAAATGTCTAAAAAACGTTTGGGGTTTTTTCTACGTTTTGAATGGATTTGACTGTTAATTTTATGTGTAGATCTCTAAAATCAGAATAAAAATAGAACAAATTCAACCAACAAAAAGGATCTTGTTTTGGCTGAGGGGCATCGTAAGCAGTTTCAAAATGTGATGGAGATCAAAAGGGATCCACTTAAGAATTAATTTTTAAGGAGCTACTTTCCAGATCTGGTGGTTCCAGCCCCACGTCACGCGGATCCGGGCAGCGAAGCGCTGATGGCATCATTTATCAGCCTCCGTGACTCACTCTCTGGCTCCATGGCCGCTCCCCACCCAGCAGAGTTTTCACTCGGGCCTCCCTCTTGTCTTCTGTCTGATTGAAGGCGCTGGCGCGGTCCAGCGAGCGCCATCGTAAAGCATGTCGGCCGCGAGCGGCTAAAGAGGCTCGGGTGGCGGGCCAAGAAAAGCAAATGACAGCCGAGCTGTTATTTCAGTTTTGGGAGTGATGTTGTTTCAGCTCCTCGCTGCATGTTTTTGTTGAGTCTCACAGATTCAGCGGCATCAAGTCCTCCTGGTGGAAACCTCACTGCCTTTCTCTTTTGTTAATTGCAGACCGCAGCAGATGATGAGTTATCAGGCAGGGAGGTCCAGCCTCCGCCAGGAAGCAGTTAAAGGTGGGGTCTCACAGAGTCTGATCCATAAATAGTTCATGTATGAAGCTTCGATAAACGTTGGGGGTTGTCTCACCTGCAGCGCAGAAATTAAACTGATCCATTCGACCCATAACGTTTTTTGTTTTTTTTGGGTCTCCACTTCAAATTACATTTTTCCCATTTTAGTTGGCAGCCTGGATCCGTACGAAAAATTAAAGAAAAACGCAGTCTAAAGGTTTATAACAGAAATTTGAATGTTCGTGAAAGCTAGAGGTGTGACTGGTGGACTAAAGGCCAATGAAAATATTCTTTAGTCACTGATTGATCAGCATGAAATAAAAAACTTATAAAAGGATATTTTTTTACAATAATCCAAATATTTTGTGGTGTCCCCCCCACCCCCCCACCCCCAGAGACACGATCTGGTTTACGTTTTTTAAATAAATTAACCCTTGTGCTATCTTAGATGACCCCACCCTTCCATTGACGTGTTCTCCCTACCATGACAAAGGTGGATAAAGGTGGGAAGATTTCATGTAATCCATGGACACCAGTGAAGATCACAAATCATTGAAGAAAAAAGGTTCAGAGCACTGTCTAGTGGGTCTAGATGACCCAACTCCCAATGGTAAAATGCCTAGGATAGAACAAGGGTTAAATATTAAATTGCTGCCAAAATCAATTCACACAATCCTAGGGTGTATTCTGACACATTTGGGAACCAGAGTTCATTTCCCTCTGATAATATGGAACCCTTATTTTGTCTGAACCTGGTCTGGGAGCTGGAACCCCATCTTTCTCTGTGGTCTCGGTTTGCTTCTAATCGGACTGAGCTTCGGTTGGCTCTACGATTCCTCAGTCTGAAAACAATCCGTCCTCTAAGCAGAGCAGCTCCACCAAAAGGCCACCCTATCCGACGTAAACAGAGTCGTAATAAAGCAACAGATGAGCCGCGGACAAATATAAAGCAATGGCTGTCATGTTATCTAACAGAAAAAAGGGGTTCAATTGTTTGTTTGTTTGAACGTTTATTTTAACACAGCCGAAAACGCTTCTGACATGCTTTTTCTGGGTCTTGTATCGCGGCACGCACCCGACAGGCGCTGTGGTGACATCACCCTAAAGCTACCTTGAATTGAGTGTCCTTAAATGAAAAACAATTCCATAAAACCTCAACAATGAGACACGGCAACTCACTGAAAGGTGAGTTTGAAGGAACTAAAAGCGAAGGACTTGCATAATTTCTACCTCTAGTTGCTTTGCTCCGCCCTCGCAATTCTTGATCAATGATGGAAGAGATCTTTGGCCACGTGGTTTTGTTTACAAGTTTTGTCTGGAACAGGAAAGTTCCGCTTTAGGGCAGTCTGAACAAAGTCCAAACGCACGGGTTCAGGACTCGATCCAGATTGGGTCCAGACAAACTGAGCGGACCTCCCCCCTTCGTGTTTCAAACAGGAAGTACCTGTTGGCTTCAAGAAGCCAAAATTCCACCTAAAATAAACAGCTATCACGCCCACTTCTGTCATTAAGCCAATACACATTTACAGTATGTTTCAATGTGCGTTAGGGCTGTAAGCCCCCCAATGCTAGTGCAATGACCATAACTCTTCAACTGTTTAAGCAGTTAACGCTCTTCCAACGGATTCTGGAAGCTGAGAAAAGCAGCTTTGCACCGATATGCAACACTTTACAACCGTAGAGCAGTGGTAAAGCTTGACCAGCTTGGCAGCGTTTTACTAAAGTGTTGCATATCGGTGCAAAGGCGCTTCTCTCCGCGCCAGAATGCGTTGGGATGACATTTTTTTGTGTACACAGTTACAGTGGTTCAAAGAGGGTATGCTACTTGCAGCTCTTGTACCTAAGGGGTAAAAACGGACATAAATCCCTTGTTTCCATGGTAACATTGTATCGTGGGATCCATTTCCCTTGTGGACTTTTTAACCCTTTTTAAGCCACATGAGGTTTTTCTCACCCGCGGTCCACCTTACCTTTTTGTCGATGACACACAGCTGCTCTGCAGGCAGGTAGTGGAAAGGGAAGAGGAATCTGAAGTTGAAGTTTCCCTCTCCGCCCAGAGAGCGATAATGAACATCGGTCTTCTGCTTGTTGTGTTCGTGTCCGTCGAGCCAGCTGAGAGACACAGACGCCGTCAGACTTTCTGCCTCCCAAGTGTGAAGGAGGATTTTGCTCCTCCTACCCTTTAACATAGATGTCGCTCATCCTCTCCCCGCTGATGCTGACGTCATCCAGGATGACATCGCTGGTGTTCCAGATGATGCAGCGCAGAAAGAACCTGAAGAAGAGAAAACCTCAGACGTTAGGTATCGACACCTGTGAGGGTGGAGGAGCCTTCCCAGAATGTCTGCAGATTTCCACTGTTTGTTCTTACTTCTTGGCCTTGCGCGGCGTGATGTTAAACGGCGGTCCGGGTGGTCCGAGAGACTTGGGAAAGACGTCCACCCACATCATCAGGCGTCCCTGAAAGGCAAGGAGCCAGTCAAAACCAGAGACAAAGACGGATGTTGGAAGTATCGGAACGTCTGTGTGTCACCTGCTGGATGTCCGGCTGCAGTGGGCTGTACAGCGCTCTGGTTTCAACATGTTCAGGTATGAGTCCCAGTTTCCTCAAGATGACCAATGACAGCCGCTCTCTGACTGGGCCCAGATGATGGTTGGAGGTATTTTTGTCCTCTGAAAACAAAAAAAAAACACTCATTTGGGGGGAAATGGATTCCACTCAGACGCAGGTCTTGCAGTAGACGGTGAACCTCACCTCATGAACCCAGACATGGGAACATGCTTACAGACGACTTTGTAGAGTTCTTAAAAAAAATTAATCTGATCTCTTAACATCATCCGTGTCTTCAGTGCATTGTAAAAACGAAATAGACAGTCATTGTTTCCATGTAGCCATGAGGCTAAAAACCTTCAACTGTAGCCTCTCGCACACAAGACGGAGGTCAAGTTTGTGAACATATTTTTTGAAAAGCAACAAACTTAATGTGCGTCTAAAGAGAGGCGGGGGAAATGCGAATTCCATCCGCTACTTGCATCCGGCGTAAACGCAGCATTATGCCGTACAAAAAAGTGTTCCTCAGGATTTTCCTTGTTCGAATCGTGACGAAAAAATGTGTGAGGTAGAAAATGCGCTGGGCGCCCCACAAGCTCCCTCCTCCGTTCCATTCTAACGCATGCAGACAAATAGATCCGTGTCCGTTTTCCTCGTCTGAACTGGCATCAGGATCAAAATATGGATCAAATATGGCTAGCTCCAATATTGCTCATCGTTTCTACTGCACAGTTAGGTTAGGGGTTTGAGAGGCTGTGCGCCAGCTGGAGAGTGTGTGAACAGATGAGTGGTGGTGGTGTTGGGGGGGGGGGGGTCACACCAACAGTCCCACCCACAACTCAGGAGCAAATTTTCTGATGTACTACTGCCACTCTGTAGAAACTATGTCCTGGAACAAACACAGGTTTATTCTTGTATTAGCTCAAATCTGCATCATCATGAGACCTTAAAGCTCTCAGGATGAACCTCCAGCTTTGGGTGGAGGAGGGTTCATGACTCAGTGACGGTCCTCACACTCGGGCACAAAAACGGTTTTCTGTTCTCGTCGTCAGAAACCGATCAGAGAAGCGTTTCCAGAGAGAGAAAAACGTCAAGATAACAGCAAACGTCTAGGCCTGCTGGACGGACGTCGTCCAACCACCATGAAGGGGGGAAAATGGAATCAGGGAAATAAAAGGGAATAAAGAAAACGAGAGAATGTGAAGACTAAATGGGAAGATAATATTTACAGAGGAGAACTGATATTGATAAGTGAGATCATTAGATGAACAAACCGAGAAATGACGACTGAACGTCGAAAAACGTTCGTGCAAAAACAAAGAGAAAGGCTAGAATAAACAAAAAGAGCGGAGCCTCCCAACCAATTAGCAACCACTTCTGACGCACGGTAACTGTGGAAAGAGAACGCCGCCACACCACGCACTGACCGAGCCCTAACCACGCCGCAGTGTGGACTCTGGCGCGCTCACACGAAAGTTTAAAGCAGGAAACGGCGAGTGTGACCCGGCGTCCGTGCAGCCGTGCAGAACGTGTGGCCTCTGCGGCGGCTCAGAACGCACCCAAGATTTATCTGAGCGCCACGCTCCTCTAGTGTCCCTGCGGAGAATGTGAGGAAGAGAGTGGAAGGAGTGACTGGAGAGGAAAGACGAGAATGAAGTAGAAAATAAAAGCTTTTATTCGGCTTGACTAGACTGACAGCAATGCACACCAGTGAGTCCACATTCAGCAAATCTGTCTGTTTCTTTTCTGTCAACTACAAACATTGGTGCTTAATCTCCTTTTAATCACAGTTGATCATAAAAAAATTATAAAAGGAACCATAACTGGACATCCATCCATCCATCTTCTAAACCCACTTCCTCCCTTTTGGGGTCACGTGGTTGCTGGAGCCTATCTGTGTAGCTCTTTCTGCAAATACGTAATCACTAATGAAAAAATGAACAAGAATTCTTTTTGCACAAATGTTAATTGAAATCAACATCACTCTGATTACCTTATCATTAGAAATGATTTTACTTGAAACATTTCCGCGGTGCAGCGGTAGGGCGGTCGACCCATGATCGTAAGATTGCAGGTTCGATTCCTGCCTTGCACGCCCATGTGTCGAAGTGTCCTTGGGCAAGACACTGAACCCCACCTTGACTCTGGCGGGAGGTTCGCGCCAGTGTTCGGCACCGGGGACCCCGTGTGTGTGTGTGTGCATGGGTGAATGGGACAGTGACTGTAAAGCGCTTTGTGTCTTCGTTAGAAGGTAGAAAGTGCTTTATAAGTATACGCCATTTTACCATTTTCTTTTATGTTTGCTACTGATGATCCTTTTGGGTTTGTTACTAAACATCAGACAGATATTTTTGTGTTACCAACAAAAGGAACTAAGTAACTAAGTACATGCATCACAAATCATCTGTGAATTTGTGTTTTATTGTTGCCTTTAAAAGTTAACTTCAAATTTCCATGGTATTCATTTCTCAGGGACAGTCCACATTCTAAGCATCACCGCAATGAGCCAGAATCAGTCCCGCCGCTACTCCTCATCTGTCGTCCCCTGATAGATGTGAACATTTTCTGCCTTAAAAGCTAAAACGAACGATTAAAAACAACATCTGACTCAAAACGGTACGGCTGGATAGGTCCGATGTTGCTCGCCATTTTTGTTGCACCGCTAATGTTAGCTTGGGGCCATGAAGCGCTGTAAGCTAGCAGAAGATAGTGTAGACTAAGAGATGATGGGAAATCAGCAGAGGCTTACTTCTCCGCCAACAGCTCCACCCACAGCTCAGAGGGGGAATTTATGATAAATGCTGCACAAACTTTGTTCCAGTGAAGGAAACAAGTTGTTTGATTGAGCCAAAAATTGGCGTTGTTCTAATTGAAAGAACAGCTTTTCCAATAGGTCCAAAGATGGAAGTCGGAAAACAAACAAAATAAAAATGACAAAGGATATTTTGGTAATATTAAGGTGGGCTCCGTTTCCTAAAAAAAGCTCCATCTTGGGAACATCAACAGATAACAGTAAATGTAAGTTTTTATTTCTTTCTTTGGAATATTTATTTTACAGTGGAAGAAAAGCAAAGCTTTTAATGGACAAAATCTCACATACAGAGACGATCCAGTGTCAAATAGTCTAACTTGTGGGTTTCAACTAAATGTTTAACATTCCTGTCACTAAGTACTTGTGCACTCTATGAAGGGTTTTCAAAATAGACTTCTTGCAGAGACGGGGCGCCGGTCGGGTGGTGGGCGGCTCATGGGTTCTCGGGGCCCTGGCCTCGTCCTTGACCCGTGTCTCGGTGTCCGGCGGCCCATGGCTGCAGCCTGGTACGGCTAAGCGCTCCTATCCTGCGACCTGGGGGCCCGGACGCCGGGTTCCCCTATGCCTCTGGGCGGGGGGGCCCCTGTAGGGGGGCCTTCTCTACGCCTGGCTGGGTGGGCGATCCCCTCCTCCCCCCCTGCCAGGCTGCTTGGGTCCCGATGCCTGGGGGTCTTCCTTCCCCCCTCTCCTGGTTCGGGCTGGGGAGGATCTAGTTCCCCTTATGAACACACTTCGGCAACATGCATGTATCTCCACCCCCACGTGCACGTGCACGTGCACACTGCCACACTGCTCTCTGTCTGCTTCATCCCTCCTCCTTACCCACAGTGTATTGATGGACAGATGTCTTCCACTCAGCTTCGTGTCAGAATTTCACCTTTGATGTAATATTTGTCTTTCCAGCAGATCTGGTATAATTATTACAGCTTAAAATAATAAGTTATTCAAATCAGTGCTTGTATGCCGACCCCCCCCCCTCACATTCTTCCCCTCTCCCTCCCCACACACACTAAATGTAACAAATAAATAAAAATAAAAAAACAAAAAGGGGTTTATACAGATCTACATTCTGGTTTCTCGAAGCTATATAACCTCTTTTTGTGATAGTAAAACCTGTCCAACACAAAAGGCCTTCAGCTCTAATCTGTTTGCTCAGCTGTTGGACAGAACAAGTTAAAAAAGAAAAAAATATATACTTCTGAAAGTTCTTTGCAATTTTTAAATCCTGTAAATAGTTTTCCTATAAAACGGAATTTTGCTTCAATTTAACTTTGATTGTAAATCAGTGCTAAATAAATATAACTAAGTCAATGAACCCTCAATGAAGTGACAAACCTCTGGATCAGTGATTGGAGAAGACTTTTTTCGTCTTGTTCTCTTACTGTTTTTTTCCAAACATACAGACTTCCCACTTCTTCGGTCGTCCATCATTTAGATATAGTTTATGAGGTTTACAGGCTTTAAAACTCGGCCTTGCTGTGGGTCAGACTTTGAGTCGGGATGTCGACATTCACTGAAGTATACCGAAATGGTTTTATGGACGGTTGCTTCCGTATGAAAGCCAAGACGTTTAATGGAGGGAAACAAGTGACGGTTGGAGCAACTCCAGCTGAAACTTCTGGCAGGAGGAGGTGGAGCAAAGGTTAAAAGGTAACACTGAGATGAAGACTTCACAGCATCAGATAAGCAGATTGAGGGCATCTCTTTAGCCATAGGGGAGTTAATGTGCAGATGGAGCGGAACAAAGAGAGCCTGGAAAATGAATGAACACATTAATGTTAAGGTGAGTGCTGCGTTATGACCTAATGGAGCAGCACCACGCTGGGTTGGAAGTTTGTTTTTAGTCCAAACATTTCAAGGATTTTTCATTAATCTGCTGCAGTTTGTAGTATCAACACTGGGATCGGGTAAATCCCAACAAATGAGCTCATAGTGAAGAGAACCGCTCAATCCAAGGCCGCCTTTAGTTGGTGCAAATTACACAACAGTCCTTCCGGTTCAAAGTTACCCGCCATAGATGGGAAGTTTACCAGGGAGATAAACCAGGATCTACATTTTTGTATTTTGTGTCCCTAATGTCACACACATGAAGTTTGGTCAACGCTTTTGAAACCTTTGGGGAACCTTGAGCTGCATCTGGAGATTATTTGGTGGTTCAACTTCAATCCAAGCCCCAATGCGGAGTACCAAGCAGAAATGCAGGAAATCCCATTTTTTTAGACTTTGGTAGGACCCAACGATGGAGTCCAACCAAGGCCCTACTTACTTCTCTGCAAATGTAAAGCCAACCAAGTGCTGCAGTTCTTTAAATAACCAGTGGAGGCTGGTTTCAGATTGAGTCCAGAGTTAATAAATACAACTCTGTGCAACATGTTTTGTTTTGAGTGGTTCCATACCACCAAATTCATTGCAAATAGTAATTTCGTCAACACTGGTACCTGTATGTCTGTCAGTCTGTCTGATGGTATTTGAACTCCCCACATTTATATAGCATGGCGCCGATGAGCATCAACGCAGGATGCTCCAGGCCTTCACTAAGGGGGGAGACTTGCTAGCCTTTGTGTCCTCTCTTAACTCTTTTTTATTTGTTAAATTGTTGCCTCCACCGTACCCAAGTGGCAAAAGTAAGTGTTGTACCTGATGTTAACACAGATGTTCAAAATTGGTCGGCAAAATATAAAGTTTGAATAAGTGAACTATACTGGGAAAGCACAGGACTTCCAATATTCTTTGTCTCATTATTTTGCCCCGCCCTCCTAATTCTTGGCCAATTACTGAAGAGATCTTTAGTCATGAGGCTTTGTTTAAAAGCTTTGGTTTGAATCAGAAATATCCCGTAGATTGCAATTTGAAAACAGACCTAATGCGAGGTTCAGCGCTCGATCTGGACCAAATATAGCGAATTTAGACCGCACCAACAAACTTTTCTTTTATTATTGTTATTTTGTCAAAAGGAAAAATATGTAGACCAAAGTCAGGGCGGCTGGTGACTGTATTGTTTTTTTGTCAAAACAGAGAAAAAGGGCCATTGACAACAACCCAGAGTCGTCTCAGCACTAGAACACAATGAAAAGTACACAAGGGAACGCCTCCCAGTTAAACTTACACCAGAAATAAACACATGGGCAGCCTTGTTGCCCTATATTTTTTGTGTTTTTATTTCCTAAATTTTCAAATTTTGACAACTTCGGATGTGAAAGTAATATTTTTATTCAGTTGGGTTATTTTCTTAGAGCGCATTATTTTCCACCTGACATCTAAAATTCGATAAACGAGTGTGACCTCACCCAGATATCCATCTTCACCGTGACGGCTTCGTTTTCTGTTGGTGTTTGTTCCTAAGACTGAGTTTTCTGATGCTGAAAACACACAGACTCTCAGGAAATAAACTAAGGTAATCTTTAAAGTATTAAACGGATTGAAGTTTTACTTAACGTCGTCAAAAGTGGGGAAATCAGCTCCACTTTGGCGTTAGACAACATGTTTGTTATCACTGAGACAACAAAGAAACGGGGATGTAGATAATGAGATACAGACGTTCCAAAGTTGGAGACGGTGAAAACAAGAACAAAGAGATGGAAATAAAGAAGGAAGAAAATAGTTTCATTACAATGAAAGAAAAATGAGAAGAGATATGGCTGGAATAGGAAAAGTTCATTTATTTTCTGCTAAGTTAAGAACAGTTCTGGATAGTGTAAATCTGTACATGATTTGTCTTAATAATCGGACTCTTTTGCGAGGTTAGAGGGAGGACTCCCGTCAATCATCAATGTTGCTCCAGGGGTGGGAAGTGCTGACGGACGTCCGAATTATCCAGAAAAGGAAAATATTTAGATTAAAGTGGTCACCTGATATAAAACTACTGTATAGATTTAGACATTAAGATGTTTTATTAGTTTCTTATTAAACTATTAGCCATGATTTTAAAAATCGTTTAACAATTTCGCTTCGTTGCTCATAAAACCACGATGTGGATTGGGAACTTTAAAGTTTATTTATGTTAAATAGTTTTTCCCCCAATAGAATCCACACACCAAGATTAGGTTTCCAACCAACCAGCCACTGGTTAAAACTGACAGTTTGAGTTGTTCCGGGGCGAATTCTTAACTCTTATGTGGTCGTTTGTGTCGTGATCCTGTCAATCATGTTAGGGTCGCTCGCATAGGCTACCGCTTCTGCACTGCTCAGGAGAGAGGCATGTCCAAAGTCTGCCTCAAGAGCCATTTGTGGCCCGCAGTTAATTCAAATCAGTGTCAAAAAAGATTAAAAAAAACAGCCCCCCCAGCACTGTTAGTGCTGGGGGGGCTGCACTTAGTGCACTTGATTAAAAAAACTAGTGTAGGTTTCTTCAGAATATGGCAGCAGCACTGGAGCCGTACATCCAAACCCTGGTTTTGACACCAACACTGGAGATGTTGGTGGTGACGCCTAAATAACACATGGTGTGTAACTCTTGGACCAAGTACGCAATCGGTGTGAGTCAGCTGATTCTGACGTGCAGAAAAGCGGCTTTGTGCCATTTTAAAACACTTGGAGCTGACAGGCAGCACTTTTTTCAAGTGTTGTCTTCTTCATTCAGGACTCACCCAGGTCTGCGGCCGTGTATCGTAGTCCTCTGAAGCGCACGGCGTTGTCGTCATAAACCGGTTTCCGAAGGTTTCTGCGTTCGCACAGTCGAGCCAGCAGCTGTCTGGGTGTCAGCTGGTCCCGCCACTGGTTAACCCCAGATCTGAAAGACAAGAGGAAAAAAAACAACATCAGAACATCACCCACCGACACAAAAACGGACACTGCTGGGTATGTGTGGCCACTTACACACAGTAGGACCGCGGGAGGCCGCACGTGGCTCCGTACTTAGACAGGAGGCGGTTTTCCAGGTCAATGACGGTCTCTCCAATCTTCTCGTCTTTGCTCAGAAGGTCGTGGTCGTACAGCGTGACGCGAAGGTCCTTCTCCAGAGGGAGAGAACAGCTGAGCTCAAACATCCTGAAGGAAAAGCCGTCAGGAGGTGAAACTTCACTCCAGACGACAACCCAACAGTTTCGTTTCATTTTGAGGGATGCTGCTTTTGTTTTCCCATCTTTCATCATTCAAACATTTGAAGCACAGCTGTGAAAACTGAAGGGAAACTCTGGTGGATCATTCAGAGCAGCCTGCAGTCAGACTCTGCCCTTGGCCCCTGAACTCCCATTGGTTTGCGTGCAGTGACCCCTACTGGCAGGAAACCAGGAGACGAGGTGCAGAACTTTGAAAGAGCTCAGCAGAAACCCGTCAAGAGCCTGCCGCTAACAGCACAGGTAGATCAAATGCTGTCGTTGGAAGGGACAAACATTCCCCGGATGAAAATGAAAATGAGAGCAGTTGGTCATCAAAAACCTACTATACCTGCAAAGATATATTTAAAAAAGTATTTTTTTTATTCATTATGTTCTAGCTGGTTTAACCAGCAGATATAAGAACCTGAGGATTGTCTTGTTTATTTCTGATCAATACCCAAAAGTGTATTTAGGAGCTTCATGCTGTTTAGCCCAAAGAAATGAAGAATAAAATTGTTAAGTTCATCATCAAAGGACCAAAAATTCAAAGACGTTTCAAACAAATAAACACTATTGGAAATTTGACTCCAATCATGTGTTAGGTTTTAGACCAAATGAACAAAACTTTATCTTTTAATTATAGAAATAATTATGTTTTCATCTCTTTGACCTCCCAGATTTGTGTTTTTTCTCAAAGGCCTTTCTACACCTCTTTCTTTCTTCAAAGGACAGCAGACGGATCTCTTCTGTATGACCAGGCTCTGCCATTATGCCTCCTCCTGGTTATATCGTATATACCGCACTACAGGGTGCACCTGTTTTTAAAGGCACACCATCAATGAATGCTCCAAGTGTGTAGTTGCATGAACGTTGTATTTGAACTTGGCTAAAAAAAGTGTTTTATATCGCTCTCAGTGCACGTCTTGGTGTCCGTGTCTGACACTCAACGGTCACTGCACACGGCACGTGCCGCGCGGTTGCTGTGATGTCATTAACGTGCGACTTTGAAGTTCTTCACACAACCCAAAAAAGCCTCAACGCACCAACTATTAGGTGTTCTTAACCATCTATTATTGGGGTATGTGGAACCCCCCCCCCTTGTTAGTGTAAAAGCAAAGGTTGAAAGGGTTAAATATCAGGAAAAAAACATTTTTTTGTAGTATTCGGATCTTTTACTGTGCCAGAATGTGATGAATGTATATGTAAACACCTCAAAATTAGGTTTTTTATAACAATTATTAGGTTTGATTAAAAATGGATCAGTTAGATTAATGAATAACTGGTTACGATTAATTACTCGCACACAAAAAATAATCATATGGCAGCACTACTTCTGACATGCCAACATGCCAATGGTTTCCCAAAACATTCAAGCGTGACGTAGTAGGAGAGCACTTAAATGTCTTAATTTCCTTCTTTCTGACCGCCTGCACTGCAGCGCTGCATATCCGGTTTTGCACACCCAGACGTAAACGCAAACTTCACCGCTCATCGCCATGACAACCCCCTTTTTTCGGAGTTCTGTACATGTCACTCTTAACCATCAGGTCACGGAGTCAGAATCTTTTGCTGTGTAGTACAGACAAGTACCTTCAGCTTCTGAAGCTCCGCCCACCCCATTGGCCCCACCCATTCTAACATGAGTCTGCCTACAATCGCCAGAAAGGCAAAATGATTTGCTAGAATTTTACAGCAGAACTGAATAGAATACAAGTGATGGCGATGTCTACCGTGAATGACCAAAGTCCTCGTTCATGCAAAGTACCGCTAGTGCCATGTACCGTATTGGCACTGAGTTAGGGTACCCATCCCTAGTTGTACATGCTCCTAACTAAAAAACCACCTCACCTCCTTAATTCCTGAGAAGCAGAATTGCCCCTTAACTTTACTTAGTGGCCTTGTGGTAGAGTGTCCCCCCTGATACTGGATTTACTGGTTTATGACTACAGTTGGGTGTAGAAACATACTGCTCTCAAATTGGTCTCAATTTGAAATCCTGGCTGTAACATACTTTCCAAAGACGGGGTCCAGTGTGCAGGGGATGTAGTTTTCATGATCGCTGATGGTCTTCTTCCCCAAACTGATCTTCACGTAGGGGTCACACTGATAAAACAATGACACAAACTTGTTTTAACTACTTTTTTTTGGCTTTCATTCAAGAAGTCTAACATTTGATTTCTGGTGGGGTTTTTTTTTGTTTCTCCTGAAGTGCAGTCCGAACCTTTCCGTTTGGGTCTTTGGGCTGCAGTCCGTTGGCCTGGATGATGTAGACTCGCACCAAACAGTCCTCGATGCCATTTGGAGGAAGCTTCTTGAACTGTCTGGGGGGGGCAGGAGCCGCAGGGTCATCAGACAGGGGGTAGATCTTGAACATACCCTAGAGAGAAGGTTTCAATTCATCAAAAAAGGGTTTTTAAAGTAAAAACACTTCAGGTAAAATCCAAGCGATCAATGACGTTTGATCAGAATGTATTAGCTGTGTTTTTTTTGCGTCTCTCAAAAAAACTGTAAACAGGATGCAACGTTTCAGGAATTTTGCTGAGATTCTCCAACAAGAACGAACATCTAATGCTACGTACACACCGGGCATGTGTGGCAAGTTCAATAACGGGCCAAACATGGTTTTGAAAGCGCTTTTGGCAAATGGTGTTAACACTGGACTGTGGCTAACTGATACTAGGGCATGCTCCAAAGTTGGAAGAGGCCTGGTGTGAAATGCCAAGGCGGTGCAAATTTCCCTCCGGACCTTCTCTTTCACAGCTGTGGAAATACAGCTGACTGCACATTTGTAGAGACATCTTCAGTTTGAACACAGCATGGGTTATGCTTCGCTCTGACGACACTACAACACGTCTTGCATCGACCCAGTTATTGGTCGATGCCACAGCGTCAGCAGTCAGTAGCATAGTCAGTAGCATCTTACAACTTATACCATGATCCAGGGTAAAACTCGATTCTGATTGGCTGCAGGGTGTGGATTAAAAAGTGATATAGCACAGTGATATAAAACGCTTAAAAAATAATCTGAACCGATGCTTTATTTGACCTGTTATGACAGTTGGCATATATATCGCTTTCCTTTGCCGCTGTGGTCGAGGTTTGGTACCATGACTACGCACCACACCACACATCATATAGTCCGCTTTTTGTGAAAAAGCGATTTAACCTTACAAAGAAATGATTAAATATTTATTTCATTTGTAAGTGACCCTGATGTCAGAGGGATGATGTGTCCATTTTCAGAAAATTTAGAGGACGATGCGGAAGCCTGAAGCGTCCGACGTGAAGCGGAGGACAGTTGCTTCCGCGTCATCCGT
The DNA here is from genome assembly GCA_037389245.1 of Oryzias sinensis. Classification (NCBI taxonomy): domain Eukaryota; kingdom Metazoa; phylum Chordata; class Actinopteri; order Beloniformes; family Adrianichthyidae; genus Oryzias; species Oryzias sinensis. The sequence continues at coordinate 3,212,309 of CM074505.1, read as the reverse complement.
TAATTTCTGATCATGGACCCCACGTCAGGCGTTACCCTTTACTTAATTTATAACGAAAACCAATCTGATTACAGCCACGAAGAAAAGCCCACAGATGGTTGAAGTAGAAGTAAGAAAAATAAGTCGTTAAGATTATTGACTGTGTATGAGAACTGGAGTGAGCGACCCCTTCACCCCTGGCCAAAATCTCATAGACTTCTATAGAGAAATAAACAGTTATTACTCAGTCATTCTATTGGTCAGAATAATCGTTCTTGATCTGATACTTTTTTCTCGAGATCTTCTTGTTAGTCCTAATTTATTTTTTATATTTTTTCTGTGGTGCAATTTATTCCCTGTATGTATTGAGTGTAAAATCTCCTATGAACAACATTTTGTTTAATAAGGGGAAAAAAAAACCCTCTTTATTTTGTTTACCTTGAACTCCCCCACCACCGACGGATCGTCTCCTTCATCCTGAGTCTTTCCTCTGTAGAGTTTGAACGTCTGACAGAAATCGGACAAACCGTCAAACTCCTCAACCCTCTCCAGCTCTCGGTCGTACACCTGAGGAACAAAGAATCCAAATATGCCTCTTTGTGGTTCAGATTCAAAGCCGATTCCGCTTCCGAATCAGTCGATTCTCGTTTGTTTGAACAGTCAAATGTTTGCGGTTTGCGAAAGAGTTTTTGTTATTTAGGCGTTGCTGACAACACATGTAACATTAACTATAACTCTTAATACTCTTTATTTCATCTGTAAATGTGAATGTTGTCATAAATTACCATGCAGTTTGTGAGTGTAACTGGTTTGTGTTGAGGCACAGCAACATTCTCAAGCTACATACGGTACACATCAGACATTTGACATAGGTTCCAGAACACACGTTCAGCCCATGCTTTTCACACTGGACTAGCAGGGAGGGGCTTCTTCTTGTCCTTTTCTTACTGTTTAGTAGTGCATGTCCGCCACCTACAGATGGTGCAAAATGTCAAAGCGGTGGAAATCTGGTGAATCTTGCTCCAGGTTTTTTTTCTTTCACAGCTCTATTCCGGTATATAAAGACTTTGTGTCCTAGAATTCTGGCCAGACATAAGCCACAATTATTAATTTCTCCTCCATGATCAGTTTTCAAAGTGTTGGTGATTCCGTCAATTAAAGGGGGCGCCATCCCAACCAGACGGGCTTAAAGCAAACCTTTGCTTCTGACTGCCTTCCACTTGTTTTTAACCTTTCTCATATCTTAATTAAGACTTTTTTTTATTCTTTGCCTTTTAATTATACTTTGTAAATTATTTTATACCTGTAAAAAGTGCTATATAAATAAATGTCTGGGATTGGTCAAGTTTGATGTGGTTCCTGATCAATGGCCGTCCGTTTTGTACGCAGCGCCCGAAAAGAGTGATAGAAACTTGCGTAGCTACCTGTGAACTTGAGAGTTTTAAACGTGGAAGTTTAAAATTGACATCTGCGCAGACTCCTCATTGGACGTAGCCACTTGAAAGTGCGTTGCCGAGGGCGGCTTGAGCGTAGCTCCGCCTCCATTCATAGCAGAGTTGGCAGCAGTGTATGAAAGCCCGGATTTGATGGTTTGGCGATAATTTGTGATTTTTTTTTTGCCCATGAAACTTCATTCTGGGCACTAAAAGGTATAAAATAAGTTGATGAAATATTTAGTAGACCCAACGAAACTCCTTTTTGAAGCTGGAAACGGCGTGTCTGCTGCTCAGAGTCCACATCCAGTCATAGATGAAGATAAACACGATTGAAGGACCAGTTGAACAAAGGTGAAGGAGGCTGGAAAGGTTGGAAACACAGGATCATTTCCTCTGACGGTGGCAGAACCGAGTGGAGGGCTTGTCAAACAAACGAGCGGAACATACCAGGCGGGTAAGAGTGAGGCGATGGGCTCGGTGGCTCGTTGGTCATTCCACTCTTTTCCGTACAAGTGTCAAATTCGTTTGGACCAGAATGGTGACATATCGCAAAAGCTGAAAGACCACCTCCATGGGTTTCCATCATGTTTGGGTGAAACCATTTAACAGCCTTCATTAGAAAAAGGGGGGGCTCAATGACTGTTGGAGGGGCAGTTATAGTCCTCCGCTGGGCCATTTCACTCCAACTGCATCTCAGCTTCTTTTTCTAATTTCTTGACATTTGTGGGAGACTTCTGGAAAATTGAAGTTAATGCTGAACTTCTTCTCCACCAAACGGATCTGTAACTTGGCCGGTTTGGTTTCAGCTCTGCTCCCATGATTTATTCATCTTTTAAATTCACTTAATAAAAGCAGGATGACATCAGGACAACATCCTGTATGACCGCAGAGCGAACCAAAAGCGGGTTTGGATCGACTTGACTAACAGAGTCCAAAGCGATTCCCGATGATCCCGAGGGAAAGGTCGGAGGTCAGGGGTCCAAGACCCGACACGATTAATCGCTTTGTTGAGAATAGAGTGAGACGTGTGACGTGTGCGCCAAGTCTCGGTGGAAGGAAAGGTCTGCGTTTGGACCAAGAGAACAGGGATTAGGGTTGAGGAGGGCGTGGGCGGCGACGGCAGAGGAGACGGGGCTCCTGGGATGGCGGCAGACTGAGGGAAGCGGGCTAAAGAGCGAGGTTAATGACGGCTGATGTCATCGCTCCGTTCAGACCTTGCTGACATCAGACGGCGACCTTTTTACTGCTTCCATCCACTGCGGGGATCCTGAAGAAAAACTTCATCTCACATGAGTCATGACGATGGCGCCTGAAAGGATGAAGAGGATGACGAACCGAGGAGCGATTCCAAAGTTGAGGATGAAGGTAAAAGAAGTTTTGTCATTTCCTTCTGTTGTTAGTGTTCATACAGAGTCATTAGTGAAAATCCTAGAAATGCAGCGTATTGACTCTAAATAAAAAAAAAAACAATAAGAAATGTCTCTTATTTCATCAATAAAGTTATAAATTCATATTTTCCATTTTAAAAAATCCATTTGATTTCTGAGTAAATTTCCATCAGCAGAGATGAACATGGACCATTCATGGATTCAATGTGATAAGGCCTACACACAAGTGTAAGTGTGAGGTTACCACTCACTGTTATACTAGTTCATAATCATATATATTATAATGGTTTCAAATGTGCTATGCAGCTTCTGGCATAAGCTCTCCATTTTGTGACTTGATTAATAATCTGCACTTGATCTGATTAGAACCGGATTATGCAAAATGAGATAGATAGATAGATAGATAGATAGATAGATAGATAGATAGATAGATAGATAGATAGATAACTGGGTGTTTCTGGATGGGAAATTCCATTACATGTTAGCATTAAGCAATCAGACTTTGGAGTTACTGCTGCTATGTGTTAGGTCACCGTAAATGAAAAGTAATAACAAAATCAACCTTTAAGCTTGAACCAATTCAGATCAAATAATTGATTTTATCAACCCAGCCCCAGTCATTACACTTTTTTCAAATCGAAGACCGTTTTAAAAAGCATCTTTTAGATCAGTGGATATCACAGAGCTTAGGATGGAAAGCTGTATGATGAACTCAAAGGAAATTCTCTCTCTATTAGGAGTTGATTGAAGTCTATGCATTAGAATTTTGGAGTATTTTTAAGCAGAGTAATTTTTGAGTTTATGTGAATCCTGCAAACCATTTTCTTTGAGAAAATTATCTTGCATCCTTTCTTATGGGAAAATAAACACATTTGTGGATTCTACTGATGCCGCTTGACGTATCCCTTTTGGGATGGGGTTGCTGGAGCCTATCCTACCTACTGTCGGGCAAAGTTGGCACACTACCTGGAGACGGTGCCAGTTTTACCAATTAACCTATGAAGCATGGCTTTGGGCTGTGGGAGGAAACCGGAGAGCCTGGAGAAAACCCTTGGATGTACCAGGAGAACATGTAAAGTCCACACAAAAAGACCCCAGCCGGGATTTGAACCTTAACCTTTTCATTGTGAGACTAAAACCCAGCTCTGGTTCACTAATACCTGTACATGTGATTTCAATTATGACAGTAATTCTAAAACCATTTAGTTAGGATTTTTATTAAAATAAATTTTCTTATTATCAAATTATTTCAGCAAACCTCCTAACTTGCTTTATAATTAAAGCTGTTGTGATGAAAGAAAATTCCTGCTCATTTTTTGTGTTGATTTACTGAATTGTGTCCATTTTGTGATTGGTCAATATTTTTCTTATGTTTATAGAAGGTGTTGTAATATAAAACTGCATTTTTAAGTAAAAGTGAACACACAAACATGGAATCTAACATTATTTTTCATTTTTATCTTCCTTATGTACAGAGGAATCAGCATAATGAGAGCTGAAGTTATTTAGCTGCGTAGATGTCACTAAAAACCTTTTAATGAGCGATTGATCTGGTCGCTGCTGGTGAGCTCATGACTAAATCTATAAGCATTTACAAATTGTTTTGAGAAGCAGCTTTTTCAGGGCTTCACTTGACTGGACCAGATAGTTGTAGGCCTGCCTCCTACCTCCAGAGTGTCCAAGCCCTGCTCCAGGTAAGTCCCGCACTTGTTCTTGTCTCCGACGGAGGCGTAGAACTTACTCCACCAATCCACAGATTCTTCTCCCTGTTGATCACAAGAAGAGAGTCAAAGTAGCCGAGTGCCGAAGCAGCCTGTGAGGCATTAAAGTTCAGCAAATGTGTGTTTCAGTTCAACAATTGGTCCACATTACAATTCAGAAATATAGACGTTTAAATGAAAATGTCCAAACTGCATTGTTCATTAATCCTGCCCTGCAGATGAACTCCACGTCCCACGCTGACTCCTGTTTGGCCCGATGAAGCAGTGCCATTCGGTAATAGCCCACTTTTCAAGCTTTTTCCAGTGATCACATAGCGAGATGGATGGAGCCAACTCACGTCAACGGGAGTAAAAACGGTCTCTGGTGGCTCTGTGGCGTTAAGGTCATGCTATATGCGCATTCTGAGGCAATGGAAAGGAGCAACAGTGAAACGGCGAGAGGCACCAAGTGAGTAAATCTATGCCGCCATATAAAACAAAGTCACCGTAGAGTATATGTTCTTATGTGGAGGAGTGGATCACTACTGGTACGCTCTTGGCTCTTTTCCCCACCTCTGTTTCTGAAAAAAGCATTTCTATGTAAATTTCCTGCAGGTTCAATCAGCCTGAGAGTACAATTCCTCTGAGAGGACGACTGGAGCACTGAAGTTTAACGCTTGATTTGCTGCTATTGTACGTGAGTTTAGGTTTTTAGGGAATAAAAGTGTGACCAAAGTCAGGACTTCAGAATAACACACTTTGAACTTCTGTAACTTTGTAACTTTTTTTACCCAATTAATATATCTACAACAAATTCAGCCAAGAAAAAGAGCCTTTTGTTAATATGAAGTACTTTACGGTAATAAATTATAATTGATAATAATAATAGATACTTTATTTATTCCACAATGGGGAAATTCTTCTCCGAATTTGACCCATCCCCTGGGGAAGTGGTGGTCTGCAGCCGAGCCACGCTCGGGAGGCCGTAGCGTTAAGGGGTCTTGCCTAAGGGCCCTCACTGGGTGATGTTAATTGCTCGCCATTGATATGGTAATTGCCCCAGTACCATTGCTCATTCACCTCCGGGAATCGAACCATTTTTTAGTGTTGCAAATTAGCAAACTAGCAAAGTTTAAACAAGTAATTATTTTGTATATTAGCAAAGTTTTAAAAAGTAAATTTTTGCATTTTTGCAAGCTTTACATCGCTAAAGTATTTATTTTAATAAAATTAAAAAAAGAAAATTGTCGCATATTAGCAAACTGCAAACATTACAGCAGTAAAGTGTTGCTTTTCCCCACAAAGCTACTTTTCTTTGCCTCAGAATCTGTTGGAATTAAATGAATGGCATAAACAGTTGAAGAGTTTTGGTAATTTAAGGAATGTCAATATCGGCGCTGAAGCTCCTGTGTTAACGGGTTAAAGTGAAATGGAGAATTGTTCTCAACAGTTCAGTGAGAGGAAAACAATCCATAAATGAGGCTCATCCCTGATAATGTTTCATTGGTTTTGACAAACATCAGTCAGGTGGATTATGTCTCCCCAAAAACGCTCCATCACAGCGTGACAGTCATGGTTCACTCACCCACTGTAACTCCTGCAGCCAGCATCAGAGAGAGAGACAGCAGGAAAAACATTAAGTAGGTCTGGAACTGAAGGTGACCACACATTAAAGGCTGTCCTAAGTACCTTTTTCCACTTTTCTTAATACTTCTAACATCATATATGAGGGGGATTTATTCCAAAAAGGAGCATGCACCATAAAAAAGGAAAGGAACAAGCCCTCTATTCCAAAACGACTGCTGGCATGAGCATAAAGGCCCTTAAAGTCTTACTATTACAGTTATGAGTCATGCCGAGGCCCCATAATGCAGTTCTGTACTGAGGGGAGAATATAGATCCTTGTTTTGAAATGTTGAGGTTTGGATGGGAGGGATTTTGATTCATATGATGTGATCTTTGGAGCCGTGTGCCACAGGCTTAGAGGGAAACTCTGTCATGGAATTGTTTCAAGTGTGAAGCTGCCTCATGCATCAAGTCGACTAAAAGTCTGCTCACGCTGGCAACCGGTCGCTGGTTGATTATTTTCTCACAGGCGTGCACGTGCAGCAAAGGGGACAGGCCCTTTCCGGGTTGGGTGGCACGTGTGACGCACGCAGCCCTTTGTTCCTGCGTGAGCGCCAAGCCGTGAATAAACGATAAGAGCGCTGTTTGGGGCTGGTGTGGAATCCCCTTCCTCCTGCTTCCCAAAGACGCACGACGATGGAAGAAAAATGTGGAATTCCTCGTTTTTCCACAGCAGCTCAAAACAGAGCAGCACGCAGCGTTTGGCCGACACACCCATGCCCGGCGTGAAGCGCCTGGTGCCAAACGCTGATGAGAGGGGCGCCACGAACCGAAATCCAGCTCCCGACTCCAACAGATGGAGCGTTCTAGAGGCGCTCGTGCTTTAGGGATTTTCCCCGGCTGAACATGAGGGCACAGGCAGCCTGCAGCGGTATGTTCAGGGTGTCGGTGTGGTTTGCAGCCTGTCATTAGGCCCCCGCTGGGAAAACCAAGCTAACCCAAGCAGGCTGGCACTGCCAACAGCAGCAAGGGCGCAGACGGGGTTTACACGAGGGCCGCTCCATCATGGCATTGTGTGGGGAAAGCCTATCAAAGCAAAGAATGAGTGGAACCGAGAGAACCGCAGCCAAAGAGAAGCCACCACCCCTCCATAAGAGATCCACGAGATCTAGCTCCAAAAATGAACCTAAATCTAATGATCGCACATAAATAAGGGAAGTCTTCGTTTCAACAGAAATCCCATTATTAAGAAAAAAGATTATAAGTCATCAGACTAAATATGTGCAGTAATCTTTGTAGTATTTTAAGCCAGAGATGCCAAGATTACTATATGGAGTGAGTCATGTTGCTGTTGTTGTGCAGGTCCAACACAAAGGGTTGTGCAACATGCATATCGCAAATGTCGGCAAAAATCACAATAAATGGGAATTGTAAATGTGCTAAGACAATATTATCAATATGATTAATGTAATATAATATGATTAGCTGTAATCTGATTAGCTCAGGTAGAGTTTGATCAAAGAAAAGGTTCAAAACTTGACCAGATGGACTCATCACATTTTGATAGTAATAGTGTAAAACTGGTTTGGTATATCGGTGTGAACCCAGTGTTTTGGCTATTTAGATCCTGTTCATGCAAGTTACTTATTTATTTTTTAAAACCAGATCTCAGACAGTTCAACAAATCTCGTCTCAATTCTGACTTTTATTCAAAAACAATTGTTTGGGTGCATTTGCACGTGAACTCTGGTGTGAATCAGGGCTGTTTGGGAAGGCGGATAACCACCTCAAGGGAGGAAATTTTGGAAAAAAGTCATGTAGGTTTCTAAATTTAAATGAAATACACTGCAAACTAAAGAAAGCGTGAGCTAGAAAAGTGCGTCTTGTGGCTTTTGATGGTGATCAAACTCAGGTTTAAAGTGTCAAACTGTACATTTTCTGGTGTTTTTACATTCAAAAACATCAGTTGTAGTCAGTCCATTCCAACTGAAGTGGATCTTTATTTCAGTTTGTACAGAAATGTTACAAACCTTGCCCATCTGGCATTATTCTTGCTATGGTAACAGTGAGTCTATTCCATGTTTGGCGGATGTTGTGTTTGATTTTTCCAGAATTCTGTGCAGAATCTTCCTCAGATTGTTGGGGGGGGGGGGGGGGAATAAAAGCCTGGCGGTGTATTGTTTTACTAACCTGCAAGACACCAAAAAGCTTCAAAAACCGCTTTGTTTGGGTTTTTGAGTTGATTGAAGCGTCTTTGTTGGGTTAAAACACAACGTGTGGACACCTTTAATGTAAAAGGAAGCATCCAGTTGATGGTTTTAGACAAAACATTGTCTTTTTTCATCAGGTTTCTCCTCTGAGCTGAGGGGAGCAACAGTTCATCTGCGGATCTCTGAATAAACCACAGATAAAGGATATAAGGCATTTAACATGGAAACTTTCACTTCACAAAACTCAGCACCCGGATTGAGGAATTCTTCAAAAAGCCACGCTTCTGCGATCAAACTAATTTCCCTAAAAAATCAAGCCGTTCTGACTCAAATCTGCTGGGAATTCCTTTGACCTCGTTCTGTAAAGCATCTCAAAAAACAAATTGGTCAATGTGAAGAATGTGGAAAGACTGAGTCCATATTTCCGCAGAGCGGTTTGTGTGTTATTGTCATTTGCTCCATTGTGGTTTCAGGGCAGAGCACCAAACCTCAAGCAAGAATCTGTTGTATTTTCAAATTAATTAAAGACCTCTTTGCTGTCACCGGCTGACAGTAGATAGATGAGATGCTCCCATCTGAGCTTTACCATCACGCTGCCTCTAAATGCCTTTCTTTAAATGATGTGTACCACATCTCTGGATGGTTGTGGATTCCCCCAGACTCGATTTCTTTAACTCAAAGTTTGCGTTTCTGTCGATCTGATCATTTGCAGTTTCTGAAAAGAAAAACTTAATTTCAAACCATTAAAATGCCTAAAAAACAACAAAACATCAGCTTTAACGACTTTGTCAAACCCTGGTCCCAAAGGTCTACCACCCTACTAGGGGTTCCCGTTGTTCGTACATACTGTACATTACTGAGTTCAAGTATAGTTCTAAAGTACTGAACACACCCCAGTCTGTTTACGCGGTCCTATTATTGACTGTGTATGAGGACTGGACTGAGTGAGTGTGACATCACCCTTGAGAAATAGTTTAATTCCATTTTCAATGAAATAAAGTAAACAATGTTGCCACTTCTTCACAATACGGACCCCGCCATGTTGGAGCCAGACGTTGTCAGTAAGCAGCGATTGGTCCGGGTCGGGCTGACTTGACGTTTCTATGCCAAAAGCAATCACCAGTTGAAAGACAGCCATATGAAATATGTCAAACGTTTTGAACTTTGGACATGGGGGCCACCAGTCTCTACCTACTTCTATTGAGGCATTTCATTGGTCAGTTTATAGCTTAAATTACACTGACCAAAAATATAAACGCAACACTTTTGTTATTGCTCCCATTTTTCATGGTATGACCTCAAAGATGTGAAACATTTTCCACATACACAAAATAAGCAGTTCTCTGAAAAATTGTTCACAAATCTGTCTAAATCTGTAATAGTGAGCACTCATTGAGGTCTCGACCTCACTCCAGTTTGTCGTCGTAACCGACTTGAGTGGGCAAATGCTCACATGCGATGGCGTTTGGCACGTTGGAGAGGTGTTCTCTTCACGGATGAATCCCGGTTTACACTGTTCAGGGCAGATGTGTGGCGTCGTGTGGGTGAGCGGTTTTCTGATGTCAATGTTGTGGATCGAGTAGCCCATGGTGGTGGTGGGGTTATGGTATGGGCAGGCGTATGTTATGGACGAAGAACACAGGTGCATTTCATTGCTGGCATTTTGAATGCACAGAGATACCGTGACGAGATCCTGGGGCCAATTGTTGTGCCGTACATCCAACAACATCACCCCATGTTGCAGCATGATAATGCACGGCCCCATGTTGCAAGGATCTGTACACAATTCTTGGAAGCTGAAAACATCCCAGTTCTTGCATGGCCAGCATACTCACCGGACATGTCACCCATTGAACATGTTTGGAATGCTCTGGATCGGCGTATAGGACAGCGTGTTCCAGTTCCTGCCAATATCCAGCAACTTCGCACAGCCATTGAAGAAGAGTGGACCAACATTCCACAGGCCACAATAGACAACCTGATCAACTCTATGCGAAGGAGTTGTGTCGCACTTCATGAGGCAAATGGTGGTCACACCAGATACTGACTGGTTGTCTGGGTCCCCTGACCCCCTCAATAAAACAAAACTGAAGATTTCAGAGTGGCCTTTTTTTGTGGCCAGTCTAAGGCACACCTGTGCAATAATCATGCTGTCTAATCAGCATCTTGATATGGCACACCTGTGAGGTGGGACTGATTGTCTTGGCAAAGGAGAAGTGCTCACTATCACAGATTTAGACAGATTTGTGAACAATATTTCAGAGAACTGGTTATTTTGTGTATGTGGAAAATGTTTCACATCTTTGAGTTCTTACCATAAAAAATGGGAGCAATAACAAAAGTGTTGCGTTTATATTTTTGGTCAGTGTACTTGCACAATAGAAGTCTATGGGATTTTGGCTTCTTGGAGCCAGTGGTCACTCAGTCCAGTTCTCATGTACAGTCAACAGGTCTCCCACAATCCAATTTTATACACCTGAATTCAGAGATTCGAACACCTAAATTTGATTGTTTGGATGGCTGAGCGAACGCTTGGCAACAGAGCGGCTGTACATCCCTCGAACGCCGCAGCAGCTTGCATCAGTTTGTGGCTGAAATTAGCAAAACAACAATGATTTAGGGAAGCTATTTGGACATCTTGTTTTTTGGTTATTAGAGGGCCATAAATGCACGTTTCATAAACCCTCAGAAATGCCACAATGCAATGCGGCACACAAAGCCATGTCAGCTAGTTTCCTTGGTCGTGGAGAAGCCAGGGAGGATTTATGGAGGCCGAGGCAAACTGCAGCGTTTTTTAAAGGAGGATTTTAAGTCGAGGTGGCAGGTGGCTGGCAGGGAAGCCGAATGGTTTGGATGGAAATTAAGTAGAGGTTCACCACAAATACGGTCGTGAAAGGGGAAGTATTCATATAAAGTCCATCACCTAGAAAAAAAACGGTCTCAAATATCACATTAAATTCAAGAGACCTGACTAATTTGAGAACGCAGTAACCTCACGGTATCAAGAACAGCAAAGCCGGTTTGATCCCTGACAAAAGCTGTCAGCAGACTCGCCTTCTGACGATCAGATGTGACGCCCCGTGTTCCTTTCCCATCTGAGCTACGTTAGATCTCGTTTATGTCGAAACTGGATCGCGGCCTTCAAGTTCGGCGTAGTCGCAGCGATCCTGACAGCCTGCATGCCCAAACCTTTCTGATTCTGAAACCAAATCTGACTGAAGCTGCCCCGAGAAGCTGGTAATCATCAGACATACGCTCCTGATCCACGTTTGACTTCAACCCAAAGATTAGGAGCCAGGATTTAGGAAGTGAGCTTTGGTTTTCTGGTGCCACGAGAGGCTGGCTCCCTCTTTTGTCATCCTTTGCCTCAAACCTTTTCTGATTTCTCTCCTTCAGTCTACCTTAACCCTTTCTCAGTTACACATCCCTCCATTTGGGGGACTGAGGATCTTTAGCAGCTGTTGACCTTGGCCCCCGGTGAACGGAAAGCTGAGCCTTTAATTTGACTGCTTCAAATACATCACCCTTAATAAAACAAATATCTATGTTTGGACGGCAAGAAATCAGGCCCAATTACGACTGTCACACGTGAGTCTGTATCTGTCTTCATGTGGAGGTGAGGACATTTGCCGTTAAAGAGGCATCTGGTCCCTGCAGATTTAAAGTCGTTCTTGGGGTTAAGAATTGTGATAATGAAGGTAAAAAGCAACGACATTACAAACACAAATGTGTGTGTGTGCTCTCATCTTTGTACACTTGTGGGGACCGTCTGACATCACGGCGGGACAATAGGACTTTGACCTGCTCCTCACACTAAAGCTACGATCACACCAAACAGGATCCCTGTGTTGGAGGCTGCCAGTTTTAATGTTAAGTCAATGCACCTAAATGCAATAAGAGGTCCTGCGGCGCGATTTGAGCATCAGGCGTGGCGGTCTGGCAACAGCGCGTTTTGGGCAAAAATTCTGTGAACATTAGGCCACGCAAATAACTGAAATTTGGAGAATTTGCGTTCGGTCAACCAAGCAGAAACCTGTTCATGATGTCATCAATGCGTGGAGTCCCAAACCAGCATGGAGGAGAATCTGATCGTTCTACTCCTGAGCTTTATATTTTTCTCATCTTTTATTCTGAAAGGGAACCAGGAAAAGTTAAAAAATAGAGTTTCTTGTCCTTGCTGCTGGAGCAGACCACTCAAAGCCCACTTCATTAATAAACGTGGGTCTGACCTGTAGCACCTAAAAGAACCAACAGTTGGTTCTCTTGAAAACAACGGTGCATGCCGCCGCCATTCCCTTTAATGAAAACCACTCTTGTGTTGCCAGAGTGAGCAGCCGTGTACTATATTTTGCTGAATCTGAACTAAGATGAAGGATGTTGTGACGCCCTGTAATGGAATTAAAGGAGTAAACCCCACCGACACCCAACAGTGTCTGGGATAGGCTCCAGCAATGTCATGAGAGGGATTAGGTGGGTTTGGAAGATGGATGAATGAGTGGGGGTCAGTATTGAAGCCGTTGCACACACACAGGTCAACATTGGAGTGGATGAAATGTGTTATAAGATGAGCTGGTTACCTACATGAAGGCTGGAACTAGAGCTCGAAAGGTTAATGATAGCTGAACTGGCTCCATCTGCAAGCTACAAGAAAACATGCACATTAAAAACACGTTCAGGTTAGCGGCTTAGCGTTAGCCACCGTTACAACACATGTATTTTAAAAAAAGCCATTTTAAGGCCTTAAAACACATGATCAACAGAACACCATTGAAACGGACAGACGCACATCAACATTGCTTTGGTTTTCAGCGGACAGGAACATCTGAGAAACCAGAAGGACTCTGCAGACCGGATCTCCTCATAGCTTCTCCGGGATTGGATGACAGATGGACCATCCTCTGTAGAGGAATCTCAGCAGCCGAACAATAAAATGTCCACCCTGACGCGGTAAAACTGTTATGGTACATTCCCACGCACAACACGCTGTTTCATGAACGCGCATTCGGCCCGTGGCCTTCACACACCAGACTAGCAGGGCCAGGCCAACAGGTAGGGGGCCTCTTTTTTTGTTTTCTTATTCTTTACTGGCACATGTCGCCCATATTTAATTGGTGAGGCCTTGATGCAAAATGTCGATGTTGTCTTTCAGTGCTCAGTGGTGTCATGGAAGTCCGGCCGGGCACAAACCGTAATTATTCATTTCCCCTCTATGATCAAATTTCCAATGGTCGGAACAAATGTGATCGGCTGGAATTGTAAAGCAAAACTCTAAACAATACAATTGACATGTCCGTACTAAAGCCCTGAAATAAAGCACTTAAAGCTACCATTTTACACGGTACCAATACTACCAAATCTGTCGGTACCACCTTGGCCCAGAGTTTTGGTACCCACCCTACTTTTATATTGCAGCATGACGATAGAACAACCCAACAAAGCTTCATAAAGACCTGTTTGGATGAGTAGAAAGTTCAAGAACTGGTAACGGACCTCAAACCTCATCAAACAAATTTTGGTCTTTGCATGGATGACGGTCAGACACATCGTTTGTGTCTAAACTGGTCTAAAATGGTTTCCAATGAAAAGAAAAGGAATGAAGAGTCAGCGTAGCTTGGAGCTGGTGGTCACCGCCCAAAACGATGAAGAACCAAAAACTATGTTGATGACGGAGAAAACATTGAGGACGTGTAAACACAGAGAGAAGTTGGCCTCCTGGATACTCTGACGAAGCATCTTTGCATCATCTGAGTGCAGGAGAAGAGCAAAACTTTTTCCATTTCTGTTTCGTCTACAGTGTTTGTAATGAATTGATATATTTACTAAGTAAAGGTTGTTGGTTTTTTGGGGTAATTCCTGAAGGGAACAATCGAGAAAAAAAATGAAAGAACAGGAACGGCATTCGTACAGCTGCATCATAACTGAATACATTAAATGTTGCGGCTTCATTCTGAGGTTGTGGACCGGCTGCTTCACATTGGTCGTCAAATGAAAAGGTTTAAATCTCCCTCTGGAAGCGTCCGTCACCACAGATTTACCAGCTGGTTGGGTTGGCGTTATTGCGTCCACGCTGCGGTTGGGGCTCTTTAATTGGAAGAGGCTGTTAACGTTGGGAAGTGAACTCCCATTTCAACACCCGACGTGGACAACAACGGGGGGTTTTAATGGGAACCAAAGAAATGTCAACCATTGTTTTAGTGAGATGAGGTTTGTTTGGTGTTTTGGGTGAGATTACCGCTGAGGCCTTCAGAGCTGGGGGGTGCGGGGAAGATCCACAGAGCAATTAAAAGTTCAGGAAATACCAGAGATGACTGAAAGATGACAAAAGCATCCAAGAGGAGGCGAGCGGTCAAAGAACCACAAGAAGGAAGATTTCAAAGATCTTCTCCTGACGAACGCATGAAATCAGCTGAGGGAACAGGTTTTAGGACCCGTTAAAGGAGAACCTGTTAGAGACCGATCCAAGGATCTACAGCAAACATGCGCTCCGTTCACACCAGCCACTGCGACAAGCGTTCAAGCAACCAATGAAAAGTCTATGTAAACGCCTATATATGCGCATTTCATTTACCTGACGCGCGATACTGTAAATGCCCCTGTCTGTAAAAGCAAATATAGTTTTATTTCTGCAGATATATTGATTATTTTGTTTATTCAGTTTGGATTTTATTTTTCCAACATGCCATTGACAAGTCAGCAAGAAAACACAATATAGAAATAAAAATAGTAACATCTTGAAAATATAACATAAAAAAAAACAAAGAATGAGAACATTTCTAACAAAATGTCTAATCAGCCTACCTGTAAATCTGCACATTAATGTTTATGGTAGTACTATCCTGTTTATTGTATTCATATCTAACTCTATCTAACTAATATCTATATGCATATTCAACCTACTTTATTATGTTTGTAGCCTGCACTTCACAGCTTGTTGCACCCTGGTTAGAGACAAACTGCATTTCATTACCTTGTACCTGTCCATGTGTAATAACAATACAGATGAATCTAATCTAATTTCGGGCTTCCGCGTTCAAACTCCTGCTCACTTATAGCTACACAAGTTTCTACGACAGCTTTACGCACAAAAACGCACAGCCATTGAATGAACATTGGAAGTTAAAATAGTTGATCCAATTTTTGGATTCGATAGTGATGTATGGGTAGCGTAGTTATTGATGGACTGTTTTTAACTGAAACATGGCTGAGCACGGATGCATCCACTGTTCTCACAGAGGCCTCTCCACCCAATTTTAGCTTTGTTTTTTCCACCAGGGAGGGCAGAAAGGGTGGGGGTACTGCATCCATAATGTCCAACTTCTTTGCAGTAAAGCAGATTACATTGGATGAGTACCCCAGCTTTGAACATCACGCCTTTGTTTTTAACAACCCTCCAATTTTATGCATCACAGTATACAGACCACCCAAACCAAGCTCTGTTTTTATTGAGGAGTTTTCTGAGTTTCTAGCATCTGTCCACACTTCCTTTAACATGATTTTAATCACAGGTGATTTTAACTTGCATATAGACGGGAAGTCGGACTATTGCACCACTCAGTTCTTAGACTTGCTCTCCTCTCTTGATTTTAAACAACATGTCATGCAGCCGACTCACAACAGGGGGCACACTCTTGACCTCGTCATCAGTCATGGTTTACCTACCAGTGTGTCCGCTGTTGTGGATGTATCTGACCATTACTGTGTGCTTTTTAACATTACTGGTTTTATAAAGCAGGAGACCTCTGTGAGAACGGTGAAGAAACGCTACTTGACTCCTGAAGTGGTCGAAAAGTTTATTACCTCTGTTCGCTCCAACTCTCCGCTTGCCTTACCGGCCCCCTGTGATCTACTCGTTGAAAATTTAACAGTAAATTAAAATCCAGTCTCGACTCAGTTGCTCCACTAACATCTAAGAAGATAAGAACCAAAGCCACACCCCCTTGGAGAACTGAGGAAATTAAACAATTGAAGAGACGTTGTAGATCTGCTGAAAGACTTTGGAGAAAACACAAACTTGAAATAAACTATCAATTATACCAAAACCAACTAAAACTACATAATCAAACAGTAAAACAGACCAGAAATTCATATTTTGCGAACATCATTTCTGTAAATAAAAATAACCCCAGAGTCCTCTTCACCACAATTGAGTCCCTGATCAACTCAAATGCAAACAAAAACCCAATGCCAGCCTTCGCCTCATTGTGTGAGGACTTTGCAGACCACTTCAGGAGCAAGATCCATTCTGTCAGATCTAACATCATAAAAGGACAGAAAAGCCTTTTTATTGGTAATGATGGCTTGATTTTGCCTGAGGAAGCACTGGACAGTTTTGACCTGGTTGAAGCTGCAACACTTGGTCGAGTTTTCTCCCAAACTAATCCAATAACTTGTTTTTTAGACCCCATCCCTACATCACTTTTTAAATCCTTTTACGGGTCTTTTGAAAGTGAGATTTTAAATATCATGAACTCCTCTCTACAGACGGGTATTTTTCCTGCTGCCTTTAAAACGACAGTGGTGAAACCGTTACTCAAGAAAACTAATTCAGACCCTTCAGTTTTTAATAACTACAGACCTGTGTCCAACTTGCCATTTTTAAGTAAGGTTTTAGAAAAACTTGTTTTTATTCAGCTGATTGAGTTTCTCTCTCAAAACAACATTTTTGAGATAAACCAGTCTGGTTTTAGGACGAACCACAGCACAGACACAGCCTTGTTAAAAATCGTTAATGATGTCAGATATGCCTTGGATTCAGGTCAGATCTCAGTACTAGTTCTACTAGATCTAAGCGCAGCTTTTGATACTGTTGATCACCTGATCCTTGTAAGCAGACTTAAAAGTCTTGGCCTTTCAGGGACTGTTCTCAAGTGGTTCGAATCGTATCTCATGGAGAGAAACTTTATGGTAAGCATGGACACACACTTCTCTGGGGTCCATGAAATTAATTGTGGTGTGCCTCAAGGTTCCACCCTTGGCCCCTTGCTTTTTAACATTTACATGCTTCCTCTGGGGAATGTCATCAGAACCCACAACATCAGTTTTCATAGCTATGCTGATGACACCCAGCTGTACATAGCTATGTCTCCTGATGACACAAGACCAATAGAAGCACTTTTTAACTGTATTTTAGATGTAAAATTATGGATGGCAAATAATTTTCTGCAGCTCAACCAGGACAATTTTAGTTATCGGTCCTGAAGCCAAGAGAGAGAAACAGTTTCTGAAGCTACAGGAACTTTCATTAAGTCATTCAGAAACAGTCAGAAACCTGGGTGTTATCTTCGACTCTAAGCTAACTTTTATCCCACATATAAAACAGGTGGTTAAAACTGGTTTTTATCATCTCAAAAATCTGGCTAGAGTCCGCCCACTACTCTCTCTTGCCAATATGGAGATGCTAATGCATGCTTTTATCATGAGTAAAGTTGATTATTGTAACGCCCTGCTTGCTGGTCTTCCTAAAACCAACATTAAGAACCTTCAGCTTCTCCAGAACTCTGCTGCACGAGTTCTCACAAAGACCAGGAGGCGGGCTCACATCACCCCAATTTTAAAATCCCTGCATTGGCTCCCCATATGCTTCAGGATTGATTTTAAAATACTTTTAACCGTTTTTAAATGTCTTAACGGTCTTGCGCCTTCTTATTTATCAGATCTTTTAGTAAGATATGAACCCTCGCGGACCCTGAGATCCATGGCACTGGTCTGTTAACAATTCCAACTGTAAAAACTAAAACCTGTGGAGAAGCTGCGTTTCAGCACTATGGTCCCCGTTTATGGAACAGTCTGCCAGAGGACCTGAGAGCCGCAGAGAGCATTAATGCTTTTAAGAAAAGGCTCAAGACCCATCTTTTTAACCTGGCTTTTAGCTAATGCTTTACTGCTTTTATGTATTTATTCAGTTATTTATTTATATGTACTTTTTATTTTATTTATTTATTCATCCATTTTATCTTGTTTTATGAACTTGAATCTGATTTTTGACGCGTTATTTTAATTTACCTTATTTTAATGTTTTATTGTTTCTATCAATATGTTTACTTGTTTATTCTCATTTTTATTCATTTTTATTTCCGGTGCTTCCTCAGCTGGAGCCCCTCCCTCTGGGTCAGCTGCTGTTCAGCCACTGCGGCTCTAGCCTGTGATGCTGCATTTGGCTGTCTATGCGGCTGTTCACGGAGGGGGAGGTTCCAATTATCAGCGTTTCCTGCATCATGTTTTGTGCTCAGCCTAATTCTCATTGCCCTTTGCCATCACTTAGGGGGTGGGAGGTGTGAGAGGAGTGGGGGGCTAGGTACGGGGAGGGGGGCCCTATTTATTTATTTATTTTTATTTTATCTATTTTTAAATCGTCAATGCCTGTTTTTATATTTTGTTGTGTTTTAATGTAAAGCACTTTGTGTTATATTTTTATATGAAAAGTGCTTTATAAATAAAGTTTGATTTGATTTGATTCAACCGTTCAAAAACGGGAACCGTTCAAAACTGATCATGGAGGAGTATTTTTTAAGTGCAGTTTGTGTCCGGTCAGAATTCCATTTCACCAAGTCTTTCCTTGATGGAATAGAGCTGTGAAAGAAAGCTCGGAGCAAGATTCACCAGATTTGAACCGCTTTGACATTTGGCACCAAACCTCTTCCAACTGTAGAAAAAGTAAAACATGAAACTCCTTGCTTAGTGTGAACCACACCGTCTGCTGAACGTGCGTCCTACATGCCCAGTGTGAACGTAGCACGACAACAAAAGACTGATGAGAGAATACCAACAAAAGACGGAAAAAATAGTAAAAGGACCTACAGAGGGACAATAAAAAGACCTCAAAGAGAACTGGAGTAAAAGGAGAACCTTGAAAGAAAAGTGGGAAGTAACAATAAAAAAACAAGTTTAATTCTTGACTATCAAAGAAAAAAAAACGTCAAGTCAAATTGTTTTTTTAATTCGGCAAAAACTACAACTCCCAGAGCCCCACCCCTTCAGGTTTGGAATCACCAACAAGCCACCAACAAGCCACCAACAAACCCTAAATGTCCTCTGTAGACACAAAGAGGAGGTTATGGAGTGGTTGGGAGATTTTCAGATGGAGGTATGTACTCTGTAGAAGACATATTTGAAATGTCGCTGGTCGGGAGAATGTTGAAAAACAATGAAGAAATAATAAATAAATAACTAGAGTTTTAGGTTTCTTAACATAAAGAAATGAGAAAATGGGATAAAAGAAGATCAAAGGAAGCAATATTTGGAAAGAAAATGAGTGAAAACTGAATTTAGTCAAGGAAAATGATATAGATGGATGGAGGTTTTCACTTCCGAGAATATTCCAGGTTAGGTCAAACTGTAGACTGGCGACTTGGATTGGTTTGGGAATTGGTCATCTTTTGTTTTCTTTAAGATTTACTGTTTTTTAATCTTATTATTGGTTGCTGTTGTCATTTGATGTTGCTGCGGTGATGTAGAAGGATCAAATGAAACAATAGAATTTTCTTCTGTTGTTTTATTTTGAAGGAACTTGTTGGCATTGCTAGGTTGGCATGAAAATTGACCAGTAAATCACATTTTTAGAAAAGAAAAAGTGTTGGTGACCCTTTTTTTTGCATAAATGACTCATCATAATGATAATAATAATTCTGCATTTTTTGGGGTGCCTCCTTCATGTTTTACCTGTTCTGGGACCAGCGGCTCCTCGTCATCAATATCGATGAAGATCTCCCCAGAAGTTGGCCGAGACGAATCACCTTGGAACACAAACAGTGAATTAAGTGCTTCAGTCCAAAGTTGTTTTTTCCTCCACTCCATCCACTGTTTCTGTCTCACGTCGCCACTGCTCCTCTTCCTCCTCCTCCTCCTCCTCTCCCTCCAGCAGAGCTTGCTCCTCCTGTTGAGAGCGCCGGTAGTCCTCCAGCAGCCGGATGGAGCACTGACCGACCACGGGCTTCCGCCCAAACTGACGGTTGTCGATGACTTTGATGACGATGGGGGGCATGTAGAGCTCCTCCTGAGGAAGTCTCTGCGAAGAGAAACAGGTCAGGTAGCTTTGACCTTCTGCTGGTTGGCTGACGGACTGAAATTGATTGCTTCTTCTTTTGGTTGAGCGGCCAATCTGGAGGTGACAACTCTGTGTAAAGAACAATTTAAGACGCTGATTGAACCCTAGTTCTAGCTCCAGTGTTAACGACTATTGTGATGCAACATACACACCGGTCATGTGACCCGCGTTCTGGAATACCCTTAAAGCTCATTCACACCAGACAAGCAGGGAGGGGCTTCCTCTTCTTTTTTTTACTGTTTACTAGTGCGTGTGCGCCACCTACAGTTGGAAGAGTTTTGTCGAAGAGGCACAAATCTGGTGAATCGTGCTCCGGGCTTTTTTTTTTTTCCACAGCTCCATTCCGATGAATAATAGGCTTGGTGTGATAGCATTACGACCGGGTGCTAACGGCAAATATTAATTCTCAATTTCAAGCAGTTGGCACTTCCATGAATAAAAGGGGACGCCATCCATTCGTCACTGCCACATCCGAGCCCCTGATTGGTTCAAGTTAAGCTGGTTTAACGTTCAACACGCGTTCAAAAGTTTTTAACACGGAAGCCCAAAATGCGCATATATACGGGTTTACGTAGACTTTTATTGTAAGTGGTGATGTTCTTGGCCTTCAGCGTGCTTGGAGATTTTTTTCTAAATTGAGCAGTCATTACAAATTGTTGTGTTAGTTAACTTTTTTGTCTAATTAAGAGAAATTTAAAACAAGTTTTATTGATGAGCAACTTTTTTTGCATTTTTTTAATGTATTTCTTAAGTAAAATATTTGAGGACTCATCAAGAAACTGGAAATGTGGACAAATTTTAGTGTTTGTTGCCTAAAAAAAATCTTGAAAAATATATTACTAAAATGTGAAGTTACAGCTTAATACCAGTAGGGGGTGCTGCAGTCTCCTTTTAACATCACTTTAAAAAATAAATGCTGATTTGTTTCAACATTTAGTTTGTAAAACTTCCAAATCAGGGGCGCCTAACATGTCGATTGTCATTGACCTGTCGTAAGACAACTAGAAAGAAAGCAAAAAGGAAATTTTGTCATTGCTGTTTTTAAACACTGGGTGCTACAATAGGCCCCTCCCACAATGCTACAGCACTCGCAGGCTTGTAACAAGAACAGCAGCTTTACAAACAGACCTAAAGTTTACACTTCTTCTTACCTACTTTTCAGAACTTTTTGATGCATTGTTTGAATTCATCGCAACTTTTAGAAACATCTAAATCTTAGGTGGCATTTATTTTCCTCAGAACTGTTTATAAATATTTGAATTGACATAGTTGCCGGGGTATCCAGGGAGTGCTGAGGGAGCTGACATCTTTGGTGACTCGCTAAAACAATAAGATCGTCACGTGGTTCACATGAATTTGAGCTCCTGCTTTAAGCAGAATAAGCTTTGTTCTCTTCAATTTCACCAAATTGCATGATCTGGTCATAATGAACATGAAACTCCAGAGATCAATGTCCTCCATTCAGGGTTTGACTGGCATAGGAGTGAAGTGAGTGGAAAAGCTGCTGAGGTGGAAAAGGCTTTTCTGATCAACTTTGACTGATAAAGCTGGACTGTCTGACCAGCGGCTGCGGCGCCTGGCTTTGGGCTCTCAAGTCTCACCACATCGAGGATGAGCGTGTTGATGTCAAAGTTGGGCTTCTTCTTCACGTTGTGGATGACGCAGCTCTGGGTCATGACGCCGCCACACTCCACCTGCAGACTCGGAGACTTCACGCTCGCCATCTGGTAACTCTTCAGGTTGCGAAGGCCCCAGGCCAGAATCTTAAAGGGGGTTTCAAAAGTTCTTTTTTATTATTTTTGGTCAGGAGAAGTCGACGGGGTCTGTGAAGAAGTTCTAGGGGGAGCGGTACCTCGATGGCAGTCCTCTGCAGAACGGGTTTGATTCCCTGAGGAACCATGAAGACGTCGGGTTCTCTTTGAGGAGGCAGGTGGGGCAGGTCCGACTCCTCGGGCTTCCAGCAGGAGCGCCGTTGAGCACAGAGGTGAAACACAAGACAGCAGGAAGTGAGTCATGGTGCTGCTTCTGGCTCACTGACTTAAGTTCAAACACAAAAACAGAATAAAAACTGGTGAAGCAGCTTCACACAAAGCCTGAGGAGGTTCCAAGCAAACATGCTGTTAACGTTTGACTTGTTTATTAGGTTAAATTCTACAAACAAACATGCTGAGATGATCCACTTTGACTGCTAAATGTTTGGTCAGAATTTCACTGTTAGTGCGTTGACCTTCAATGTCCTCAGTACGGTGGCCCTGAGGTACAAATCACGTCAACAAATCAGAATAAGGCAAAATAACAGCATTTAATTTTAGAAAACATAACAAGATTCCAGAAACTAAAGTGAAACAAGCAGAAACAAATGTATTTAACAGAAAATGTACTTTCTGAAAAAATAAGATGCAATGCAATTCCGGAAAACAAACTAAGATTGAAAAAAACAAAACACAACGAGAAAGCTGCAAAGGTTGGCACTATGGGACATCCGTGACGTTTGTCCATCATTTAAACTGGAAAGCGTGACGCGATGCTGCATCTCATCATTCAATCAAACTGCCCTGTTTCTCATTGTGTTTCCTCTTTTCTGACATTTCATTTTGTTTTCTGGAAATGACTTTTGATTTCCGAAATGTTTTTTCATATTTAGTTTTTTACCTTTTGTTTCTGAAATGTTATTTTGTTGTTCTCTGGGTTTCTTTTTATTATGATTCCCTTTGCCTTTTAAACTGCTGTTGGGATTTTTAAAATGCGTGGAGTTATTTGTTGATGGGATTTGGACTTCAGGGCCACCGTACCACAGGGGGCAAAAAGAGATAAAGAATGGAGGAATTTAAAAAATGTCTTCTCTAATTATCAGCCGCTAACAGTTTACTTTGGCGTCTACGAAGTATATGAAGAAGCTCAAACATTTTATAGAGCCAAAAATGACATTAGAAGGAAAACGTGTTCAGAAACACTGAAGAAAAACTACCAGTGAGCAGAAATGGGTTATTTAAGTCACTGTTTGTAAAATTGTACTTGTTAAGGTAGTTTTATTTCCCTTTCACTTGATTATATTTATAATTTAACCATATAAATGTATACAAGGTAAAAACTTCAATTTTTCTAAATCTTTTTTTAATGTTTTTTATTTTAAGCAACATTGATACTAATATGACAAACAGGATGTTGCTTTTCAATTAGCCTTATGTTAATTTAATTTTTGTCAACATTTGCAGAAGGTTTATTTTTTTTTTTGGTTGGTTGGTTGGTTCATTGGGAATAATCTGAAAAGAGTTATAAAACTACGGTGGCTGGAGAGAGCCAAACGTACTTACACTTTAGACAAAAAAGGTACCTTGAATCAAAAAAAATGTATATTTTACAAAACAAAAGATGATTTCTTTTAATAAAAACGTACATTTTGATAGAACAAATTTAAAGTCGCTCACGCAGAGCAGCCGGACGGACGGACTGCGGTCCGAAGCCTCCTCTGGGTCGCCCACCGTAACAAAACACCCTCAGGCCCGCAAACACGAAGCTACCGAGCCGGCCGGTCCTGTTCGTGCTCCAAAACGTTTGCAGGGCCTCTATGCACAACCTAAACCAGCGCAGGAGTGACCCACGACGGGAAGAAACCGTTTATTTGCAACACGATTGGATCAACAACCGGCGTAACCCACCCATCTCCATTGGAACGAAATTTTGATCCGATTGAGTCTAATCGAGGTTTTCCGAAAGGCGTGTCTACAGGATCAGGCATTTATTCTGATTACTTTTGTCCAGGAAAAAGCAGCTACTGTAAATTTGAGAAGGGCACCGAGAAGCTTCATCGACTTAAAATACATTTTGCTCTCTTAAGCCACTGTGCAAACCCTGGACTAACTGTGATCACAGAAATCATGACTCATTTTCAATTATTTTTATGTTTTAGTTAAAGTTTTTTCAGCTGTAAGTTGGACTTTTATCCATCAACTCCAATCTGTTTTAGATGATGATTTGTTAATCCTAGAACTCTACTTGTGCTTTTTATGAACTGCTACACTGATAATCTCTTGAAGTAACTTTACTCTTATTCGAGTACAATTTTGGATCTCTGGCCGTTCGTGGCCGACATGCTGGGATGGGGTTGTGTGGGTGTGGTTAAGCGAGTATGTGTGTTTCCAGTTTGTACCAAATGTTGCAGGTTTTCAGGGAGGAATCCGGCAAAGATCAGCTGCAGAGGCAACAGTGAGGAAGAGCAAGAGAGACAGAAGAAAAGGTGAAAAGAGCAAAAAAATAACCACAGAGAAGAAGAAATCTGATGTTCTTTACCTTCAATTCTGCTTAGAATTGGAGATGAATTTAATTTATTTACAAGAAAATCAGCTTTAGTCCTTTACTTTGAAGGGCAAAGTATCAGAAAAAAACACATTTTGATTTTAGATAAAAGGGTTCACCCATTTATTAAAACTGAAGCAAAAAACAAAACATTGTGCAAACAAGAACAGTAAAAGTTTTAACCTTCATCTCATCATATTAATTTAAATAAAACATGTTTTTACTTAAGGAAAGTAGAACTGCAGTCAGTGTGGTTTTACCTCGTCAAGCACGTGGGCGGAGCCAATCACGTCACCCTGAAGATGAGATACGTTTGATTTTTAAGGCTGAACGTCTGCACCGCCTCACCAAACTGTTCCTTCTTATACTGACCTCCTGTCCTGGAATGTGATGAACTGAAGGCTGTAAACAGAAAACGTGCATTTCTGTATTCAGAGGATTGTAAAAATACCAGATGTGCAGCATCCGTCCAATCTAGGAAATTATCTATTCATTTTATAAGATAGCTGTTGATCTATGTCACACAGAAGCCAGCAGAGGGCGCACCAAGATCGTGTGGGAATGAGCTAAACACAAAGTGAACGTCAAATCGCTGACCTTCTCCCTGCGAATGAGCTGGAAGGCCGCCAGCAGCTCGCCGGCGTTCTTATCCCCTCTTTGAATGGCGTACCAGGCCAAGCGGGGAGTCGGTGTCAGGGAGGGCCGGCACACGCAGCGACCCATGAACTCATCTGCTCCCTGAGGGTTTGCAGCACAACCCAAGTTGGTATTGTCAAGATAATTAAGCGAGTGTTTTCAGGAACTGAGTGGAGCGAACCCTACAACCGCGCAAGTGCAATGCTAACCGAGCGACGCCGCATTTTACAACTGCACTTGATCTGATTGGCCGAAATTTGCATGTCAAATCCGGCGAGGCAGCGGGCGGGACTTTCATCTACTTAGAGGCTTTAATAGAAAAATAAAACAGCAGATGTTACGTGGATTAAAACGTTAACGAACGGCCAAGAACAAGGTAGGAAAGTGCAGCGGGTTTTTTGAGCTGTAAGTTTTTCTCATGTGAAAAATCACTTTACTAGGTAAATATACATGTATGCTTCAGTTAGCCCGAGAGAGAGCTACTACGCAACTCAAAGTACAGCAAACGTGTATTAGCATGTGGCTAACAAATGCTAACTATGAAGCAGCATCTCACCCATGTAGTATGTAATATTGATCATTGTTTTAATGCTTAATGTTTAATTATTGGTTTCAAATGTTGTTTCATTTATAATTATTCTTACATTTTTGTATGTTTACACATACAGTTATATCTGTTGGTTCATTAGTTACATGAGTGTCTTACTTATCTTCTGATTTCTGTTCCCAGGTCTGGAAATGACAGACCCGAAAGACGTAATAGATTATGGAATGAAGGAAAATAGATCAACATTAGACCAACAATAGTGAGATGCTGCTTCATTGTTAGCATTTGTTAGCCACATGCTAATATACGCTTCCTGCACATGGGTTGCGTAGTAGCTCTGTCTGGGGCTAACTAAAGCATACATGTATATTTACCTAATAAAGTGATTTTTCATATGAGAAAAACTTACAGCTCCAAAAAAAAAAACCTGCTTCCTTATCTTGTTCTTAGCCATTGGTTAACGTCTTAATCCACGTTGCATCGTCGTTTTTTATCAATTATGCCTCTAAAAAATGAAAGTCCCACTCAGCTGCCTCGCCGGATTGAACAAATTCAGCCAATCAGATCAACGAGAAAGGCTACCACCCCCAAGTGACAAACACACCCCTTGAACACTGCCCACACACCCAGCGCGCAGGAGCGCCGCTCAGTTACGATTGCAACCGTGCAGTTGTAAAATCGGTTAGCATTGAGCTTGCGCAGTTGTAAAGTTCGCAAACTCAGTTTCTGAACACACTCTCTCAGTGGTTTATGCGCTCATTCAATTAACGGCAGCCACGGAACGCCACACGCATCCTTACATATGTGTCCTGATCGTATAACTCCACAACAACACTGGGGGGCGTAGTTGCTGTCGCCTCATTGTCACCAAAAATCTCCACCTCGTAGAAGATGAGTGTCTGGTCCCAGATGGGGTTGAGCGTGTTGCGGATGGTTACAGTCTTCTGGGACTGGTGGAGGAAGGACACAATGGCGTACGGATCTACAAAGAAAACATTTGTGAAGATCTCAAACACTACTTTTATCTAGACCCGTGTGTTTTTCAACCCTTTTAAAGGCCAAGGTACACTGTATGCTTGACAGAAATAACAAGGCACAAAAACGGAGAAAAGAAACTGTCATCTATATTAATGTACAGGCGCTCCCCCATCTCATGTGCATTTTCTGTAATAGTTTAGCCACAAAAAGCTTGAAGTTGCAGTTGTTTTTCTGAAAATTTGCAATAGTTTTCAATATTAATTTCCAACTAAATGTGAAAGTGATCCCAGGTAGTTGTTCTTCCCCCCAGTTGGAATTGTATGTAACCTAAAAGATCTGCTGTGTTTATATTGAAGAGCTCCACAAACACAGAGCTGATATATAGGTAACGATAAATGTGTTTTAGATCAGAAAAAAAGCATAATTTCCTGCAGCACACCACATGTTCTCGCGGAACACAAGTTAAAAAACACGGATCTACAATACTACACTGGGGTAAAAATTATAGATCTATGGTACAACTGCTTTTTACTAAATAATCCACGTTGGATCACTTTTTGTAAACTGCTTCACTGTTTGAGTAGGAAATCTGGAGCATACATAATTCAATATTTGCATGTGTCTTTATTCCATCCATCCATCTTCCTCCGCTTATCCGGGACCGGGTCGCGATGGCAGCAGTCTAAGCAAAGATGCCCAGACTTCCCTCGCCCCGGCCACTTCCTCCATCTCCTCTGGAGGGACCCCGAGGCGTTCCCAGGCCAGCCGAGAGACGTAGTCTCTCCAGCGTGTCCTGGGTCTTTCCCAGGGCCTCCGCCTCGTAGGACATCCCCGGAACACCTCCCCAGGGAGGCGTCCAGGAGACATCCATACTAGATATGGTGGCCAAGATGCAGCACAAAAAACGTAACTGTGCTAAAAAAAAAGGAAAAAAAATCTGCAAAAAGAAATAATGTTGCAAATAAAAGAAATGCTAAAAATAAAAAGAAATGCTAATGCAAATAAAAATAAATAATGTTGCAAATAAAAATAAATAATGGTGCACATAAAAAAATCTACAAATACAAAGAAATAATGTGTTGCAATGAAAAACAAATGCCGCAAATAAAAAGAAATACGTTGTGAAAAAAATGCTGCAAATTAGAAAACCTGCAGCTAATAAAAAAGCCTCAAAGGAAGGGTATTATTAAAGATTGTTTTTGCTTGTGCACCATTGTGAGAAGGAAAAAAAAAGATTAGAAATGGGAAAACAAACGAGAAAGTAAGTAAAGATGTTCGTATTCAATGTCACTATGTGCACTTTTTGAGGTGTTAATTGGTTAAACCATGTAGACCCAGGTTTGAAGGTTATAATATTATTTAACCAGGTAAATATTTGATGAAGATTAAAATAATGATTGATTACTAAAACAGTTATATGTGGCTACATCTCAACTTCACTTTCAAATGTATTTAAAAATAGAAAAACATCATCTCTAAGCTGAACTAGCTTAGTTTCAGCATGTTACCTTAAAGCTCTGACTACATTCTGTTTTTACCAGCAGATAGTTAAATGTGTGAAACACAGTATGACAGAGTTATGTTTGTTTACCATTTTGTTATTTTGTTCATTCAACAAACAGATTAGTTTTATGATGTGTATTTTTTTGTCATTGATATCTTTAATAAGGATATTGCTTAAAAATATATGCTTAAAAAGGCGATTTGTGTAAAAATAACATTTTGATTCGACAAATTTTTCATTTATAAAAATGATTAAAATGTGTAGCACCTACAGAGATTGTGGGATTTGACAGCAAATCTTTATGCATCTATGCTGTCTATACTACCGTCCTAAACCATAACATTAAGACCCTTTAATAGCTGGGTTTTTCCAGTTTGCAGCCTGCGGCCTCAATGCTAAAGCGCATAACTTCCAGTGTCTGCAGCAGAGGCGCAACGCTCGCATGTCCGTCCACTCTCACAGACTCACAGTTTGTTGTTTCAGGCCGAATAATGAGTCTCTGTGGAGCCGTTAGCATCAGCGTACACAGAAGTTAGGTTGCATTTTCCCACCAGCCCCTCAATTAACCCTGCAGTTTACACACACATGTATACTGTACCCATGCACCACCCAGGGTGACCCGTTTCAATTCCCTCATGTTCCCCACAGCCCATTAGCTCCCATAAACAGAAAAACAAACAGCCCGCAGGGTTGTGCAGGTCTGTGTGAGCGGGTGGAGGGAAGGAAGCAGCAGCAGCAGGACATAAACGCCACCAGGGAGAAGCCTTACTCCAGACCAAAACAAAGGAAGTCAATAATACGGAATAAACCAAATTACAA
This sequence comes from Oryzias sinensis, assembly GCA_037389245.1. Classification (NCBI taxonomy): domain Eukaryota; kingdom Metazoa; phylum Chordata; class Actinopteri; order Beloniformes; family Adrianichthyidae; genus Oryzias; species Oryzias sinensis. The sequence continues at coordinate 3,183,207 of CM074505.1, read as the reverse complement.
ATGTAAAACAATTAAGGCCTGACATTTGAACCAAAATATTTAGTTTGAATAATTGAACACACAAGAAGAAATAGTTGGGATGAATAATTTCACGTTAGCCCCAAAATGAGATAAAGGGTCTACATGTTCTATGTTGTCATCTAGATAAGAGTTATCTCTATTTTACATAATTATTTTGTACTTCATCTTTGTCATGTGATTTATTGATACTTAAGGATTCTTAATGACCTGAAACTGTGTTAGTAAGGCTTAGATATCTGATAAAAAGTTATGAACCGCATAATAATAAATCATGTAATAAGAGTTCGCTTCCTTTCACCCCTTTCAAGCAATATTTAATTTAATGTCTAATTATCATTAGTTTGATACATCTTTGTATAAATGTATGACTGCTCATTGTATTGTTTTGTGCATTATTCTTGCTTTGATTGTTTTAAATAAACCATTTCAAATCAAAACCAAATCAAATCAAAATTTATCTTTGACAAAAATATTTGGTAATGCTTTCTTTTACAGTACAGTACTTACAGTGTACTTAAGTGGTATTTACATGGTACTTTTTGTGCAACTACTGGGTACTTAGATGGTACTTTTTATGGAAATTACTGGGTACTTACATGGTGCTTGCAGTGTATTTATGTGGTACTATTTGGTTCATACTTATGTGGTACATACTGGGTATTTATAATATACTTACTAGGTATTTACATGTTGTGCAAAGGTGTCCTTTGTGGTACGTACCACATGTAAAAAACAAGGCAAGTACAAATAAAGAACCTTGAATTTAAGTCTGCACTCATTGTATGTTTCACGGTATTTACCATGAAATGGTAAATTTGGTCAAGACCGGTTCAAACCAGTTCTTCTAATTCGTCGCTCGTTTTCATTGCACTTCCAGCAGCCAATTGGTTTGCTTGTTTCTGCAGCCGTCCTCTCGGTATCACCCATCTGCCTGCGCCATTCTCGGAATCACCCCCAAAATGTGGTGCAGATTCGTCACCAGAATGTGCACCAAGTTTGAACGCTAAATGAAAAGAGCATTTCTCTGCCATTGCCACACTGGCTCACAACACACCGTAGATACCCAGCGTCTGCGGGCCTGTACACAACCTTCTAAATGGAGCCTGATCCCTATTAGAGACCGGCATCTGAAGTAACAAAGCACCTGTTAGACCCGGGGTTGGTTAGAGACCAGTGGCAATTACAAATTGGCTACTATTAGTACTCCTTTTTAGTACAGTGTTAGGTTGTGTTTTTGCAAAATAATGCAAACGATGCTCAAGAATAAATGTAAGCATTCCCCAAATAGTTAAAACTAAAACTACCCGGGATGGTTTCTGGTTGTATAGCAAGTTAACTTAGTTAGTTAACTCGGCTGAATTCATTTATTTGGACAAGTCAGCTCAAATTTCTGTTTAAAAATTTGGAATCTTAGAAATTCAAGACAGGCTTTTGTCTTATGGGGTTTTCAGACTTGGTTCGCTTAAAGTGAACTAGAGTTTGTTTCACCCGTTAATCCAGAACAAATTTTCAGTCTGAATAGATCCAAGACCGGTTCCTGGTCCCGGACCAGGTTTTGGACCCATCAATGTTTTCAGAGAAGGGGTTAACCAATAAACTCCGTCTGAACACCTTGTGATAATCAAAACAATAAAAATATTTATCAGCATGTGATCCTCCCCTGCTATGAGGAGATGGTTCAGTCCTGAACATCCCCCAGATTCGGGATGAAAGAAGGCGAGAGAAAACTGGCGCTCAACACAGGCCGCCAAGGCGCCATTTATTGGGCAGATTAACACACAGCTGAATACCATCCGTCAGCACTACTCATCCATGACAGAGCGTTTGTGAATGCATGTGCGTGTGTGTGCCTGTGTGTGTATGTGTGTGTGTGTGCGTGCGTCTGCGTGCCTGTGTGTGTGTATGCGTGTGTATGTGTGTGGGTGTGTGCGTGTGAGAGGAATCTAATGAGGCTGACAGAACATTAGGATTTACCTTCAGCTTGTTACTTGAATCTTTTCTTTGCTTCTCTTTTTCTAACCGTCTCCTGAACCTGCGCCCCATCGATCACATCTGTCTCTGCTGGACTTGTGATGAAAACACCTTCTGTCATCTTCTGACTTCCACCATCAATCCCTTACTTTCACTTGAGGTAGAGATTCAATAAATTTTGAATATGGCCAAATCGGGCTTTATCCCCTCTAATTTAGAGAACAAATAAGACTCTTTTATTTCCTCTTATTATTTTCTGTTAACCTTTCCAGTTCAGATCCAGAGAGCTGCATTGCCGTTGTGATGTCTGTACACTAGGGGGCAGCACATGATAAGTAACTATCTTTTTAATTGCTTTACCTTTAGCTGTTTAATTTCCATCATAGATTCTCAATTGATGTCTTCGGGAAAATATTTTTTGTCTGTTTTCAAACTTATTTTCTACTAAAGTCATTTTGATAAACAGAGTTAAGAAAGCTAGCCGTAACCCTAATCCAGCCACTAGGTGGTGACAAACCTCTAGGTAACTGACACATGAAATCTACTGAAACAAACTTTTGACATTTTGGAAGGAAAACGTCAAATTAATACCACATCTGAATTCCTTCACTACTCTTTTCCCCTTAAAAGAATATATAGGGCGGGGCTATCCAGTGCCATGGATTTTTACGCAATTTGCTCACTATTATATGTAAATGCCACTCATTTGCTGAAATTATAACCTCATAAATGTGAAGATTTTACAAAAAATATTTATGAGTCCAACGTGTTCTGATGATAAAAACTCGGATGATTTATAAGAGACAAATTTAAATCCTTTTTTTTTTTTTAATTACAAATCGTAATGGTCTAAATCAAATTAATTACTAAACGTACATGGTCTGTATTCACAAATCTAGTGAGCATTGACTGGTCTTTCACAGAGAGTTCTTGGAAGTTTCCAGGGCTCTGAATTTATGAATTGTAGATTCACCCCGAAAAAATAACGATACAGTGTAACGAGTACTGAGGGAATTTGGACAAAGCCTATGTATTAATCTTTGCGGAGGTGGAGGTCAAATATAAAATTCAAAATATTAGTCAAATATAATTGACACCGCACTCAAGGTGAGGCATCAGCACAATCTTCAAGTCTTTATGCCCCATTTTTTAAAAGTCATTGGCGTGGTCATGAATGCAGGGGGCAGCAGTCAGGCCAGCCAGCCAGCATCAGCTCTGATTGGACGATGTGTAAATGTCCAGGGACAACGGCTGTCCATATCAAGTAGCACCGACTGACAGGCGCCCGGACCCCAATGTTCTGTCTTTTTTGTAGTCTTTTTTTTTTAACTTGTCCTGTCCAACAGTTGGGCAGGCAGATGAGAGCTGAGGGCCTCTTGTGTTGGACATATTTTACTTTAACAGGGGTTGTTAACAGGGGTTTATTCAGACATACCTTTGGTTTGTCTGAATAAACCCCTTTTGTAATTGAGGCCAAACTTTATTAATTTCAATCATGTTTAAAAATCTTTGGTGATGGACCGGACGGAAAAGGAAAGAGGGGAAGAAGAGAGGGCTGTTAAAGAGGGGGGGTGTAAGAGGGTGATAATAGAAGGGGGGATAAGACCATGAAGCAGCATAGAGCAGCAAGTTTACTGGTTGTTTATCATTACGGTAAGGTTCAAATGTAGTACAAAAAAGGGCGGGGCCTGTCCACACACACACACACACTCAAATGTTATAAACACACCTGCTAGCTGCAAAAATGTCCACATGTCAACATGTACACAAAACAGACAGTGTTCACACACGCATACCTATGCCTTTAAACCAACTAGTGTGAAATATTTTATTCATTCAATCATGCAAATTATTAGTGCAAAGGTGAGCTAACACCTGTGAGTGTTTATGTTCTTCTAAAATGGATGGTGGAATGTGAAAAGAAGGAGGGATAGTGCACAACCACACCCACACCAAGACCCCTGCCGCAGCAGCAGCGGAAGCCGGAACCCCCCAACGCCACACGGCAGCAGGCAGGGAACAACCGCCCCCCGGGCAATCACATCCGCCATCCAGGCAAGGGCCAGCAGGACTGCCCAAGGCCCCCAGAGCCAGAGAGCAGGGAGGCACGGGGGGAAAGAGAGCGCCGCCCCAGCTCAACCAGGAGAGCAGCCCCCCCCGCCGCGCCGGGAGAGCCCAACGCAGGGCACCACTCGAGAAGGGTGCCCACAGACGAGCACCCCACCACCACCCAGGAGTTCCGGGCATCCCCCCGCCCGAACCCCAGGTACGAGCCAGGACCCCCCAAGGGAGACCCGCTCCGCACTCCAGGCAGCCACCCCCCCGGTCCACGGTTGGTCCAAGGAGGAGCAAGGCAGGGACCAGCCGTCCCCGCCCAGGAAGGGGAGCACCCTGGGGACAAGAGGGGCCCACAGGGGATGTTGTAAACATGGCCCGACCAGGCTCGGCCACAGTTGGAAATTTGGTGGGGTCCAGCGCTCAGGGGCAAGGACCAGAACCCACCCCCCAGGGACACGGACACCCCCGGCTCAGGTGTAATGTGAACACACACTGCCCCCGCGTAGAGAGAGCACCACCGGGCCCAGGAAGCCGGCACCCAGGGGACACGGCCGCCGTTGCCAAGGGCCCCGTACCCCCCACCAGGGAAGGGGTAGGGGACAGATGGTCCTAGGTCCCACCTTCCTTGCAAAATTTGTGTATGTGTGTTAGTGAGGGTGTGTGTGTGCATGTGTGTGTGTTTATGTTGGAATGTATATTTTGAGGGGGGAGGGGTGTGTGTACTGAGGGGGGTGCAGTATAATTGGCGGGTAGGGCACTGAGGGGACATCTCCTGATTACTCACAGTGATGTCCCCTCACCCTCCCCACCAAGGGGCCCTCAATGTCTAAGGTGCGATTAAAATTGGCGTGTAGGGTGCTAGGAGGACATCTACTGCTTGCTGGCAGTGATGTCCAAGCACCCCCCTACCAAGGGCCCTACATGTCTAAGGTGCAAATAAAACCGAAAGAGGGGGGGCCCACTCCATACGGCAACCATGGGAGGGGGGACCACTGCCATGGTTTGCACTTTGTAGTCTGTTTAGCGTCAACTCCAATTCCTCCAACGGTTGGGACATGCACCAGTGTCAACACCATGACCACGGTGTTTACTCCAGTCACATATCCGGTGAGAACGTAGCATTAGACTATTATCCAACATATCAAAACTTTTAGATGTTTTCCATTATAAGGCTGGAAGAGGACGGTAAAAATGAGAGGAGCCCATTTTTAGGTGGTGCTCTTGGACTCTACCTGAGAAGCTGTCTTTGTCCATGGCCGGCAGGTCCCTAGCTTGATACATGTAGCAGCGCAGATGATAGCGGCTTCCACCTGCACACACAGACTCAAAACTTTATTGAAATTAAGTGGACAGAGTTGGGTAGCCGAAGAATCGCCCGTCTCACAGTCAAAGAAGCAGGAGATGGTCGGTCTGTTGACTCCAAACGTGGTCGTGACCGACTTGTCGTCGTGTTTGTCTTCTATGCTGCTCTGTGGGGAAGAAGGATGGCGCAGGCGATGAGGATCTAACGGGCTGACGCCAGGACACGCTGCCAAAACTGGTCCTCACCAGCGAGCACTCTAGAGCAAAGATGGCCGCCGGGCCGGTCTTCTCCAGCGGCTCCATGCGGCGCCTCCACCTGCGCCTCCTGAAGCTGTCCGTCTTCCGTGGCTTCAGGTGGAACTTCCAGCCAAACAGAGAAGCGTATTCCCAGCCCTCCTTCTCCATCTCGTCTGGACGTTGCTGAGAAAAGAAAAGAAAAAAAACAACCTCACAAACAGACCGAGGACAGGGACCGGGAACTTCTTACGCCCTTGTAGAAGAGCGCCGGCCTTAAGCTCTTCTCTTTTCTCATTTGTGTAACTTTACCGCCATCTAGTGGCTGCAGATGTGAACTTTATGCTCTTAATTTTTTTTTCCTTTGTAAACCTTAACTTTTTGTATTTCTTTACCTGTTTAATTTAGTAGTAATTAAAAGTAATTGTGATTTATAAAATTCTAAGGAAAAAAAGATAAAAAATAAGACAACAACAAACCCTTCTGAATATATATGTAATTGTAAAAAAACGGTTATATTTAAAGAATGTTTATGTATCCTCATCTTTAAACATTTTTCACAGTCTTTTCTGTTGGTATTTTAAATTTTCAGGTGATTCTACTGATAAGAAAAATGTTTCTTAAAATTATTTTTTGTTAAAATGCTCATATTCTTTGGTTTAAAAACAGTATGTTTCTCCGTTTCTGTCTTTTTTATTTTCCCTATTTATTGGGTTTTGGTGAAGTTCTACCTTCCTGAGAGCCTCCATCTTCTGCAGGTCTCGTCTCCTCATCCGGACCCAGCGTCTCCTCCTGTTGGTGTGGTACATCTTCTCCGCCGGCACCCACGACTTCGGACGGCGGTCCGGAGGGATGGTGACGCCATATTCCCAGCCTGTACACACACACACACCAGCACAAAAAAGAGACACAATCGCTGTGAGGGTGAACAGGTCTGAGAGCTTTCCTGCCTGACGTCAAGATTTGATGAAAACCTGAGATTATTTTTAGCTTTTTTACTTGAAAGCCAACATGAGAATAGCTAAACATTCTGATGTGAACGAATCAAAACGCTTGTTTGTCACATAAAAATATCTCAAAGTGTGCTCTGGAAGTTTTTCTAAAAGAGACGACCATTCTATCTGTCTGACCTCGCAACATTTTTGAAGATTCTCACTGCATATCTGAAAAAGTTTTAAAAAGGGATCTTCTGGTTTTTCGGTTTTGAACCCCAAAGATGTTTCGCGTTCTAGCGGCCACTAATGGCAACATATCTTTAAGTTAAACCAAAAATGTTAAATTGTGTGCTATATATAATAAAAAAGACCAAAAAAACATGATGAATTTAGCTTTAAAAAAATTACCATTCATAGAAAGAAAATACTGTTTATATTAAAAAGTACCTTAATTGGGGGAAAAATATCCTATATTAAAAAATTACCTTATATGACAAAAATAACCTTATTTGGAAGAAAAATATATCCATGAAAATTACCTTATGAGGCAAGAATTACAGTTTTTGGAAAAAGATGGCTTACATTAAAAAAACTACCTTATCAGAAACAAACATTTCTCACAAAAAAAAACAATTACTTTACATGGAAAGAAGTTACCTTATAGGAAAATTTTCCAATATGGCAAAATTGATCAGATTTGGAAATTACCCTACATCTCAAAAACTACCTTATATCAAAAAACATGACCTTATATGAAAACATTACCTTACATACAAATTACCTTTTCAGTAGAACTTATTTGCCCAATAATATACATGAAAAAAATTAAATAGAGCAAAAAAATAGCTAAAGAAATGCTTGAATATGCTTTAAAAGCAAAAAGCCACACAGAGCTAAAAACAAACAAGACTTTTCTTACATTGTGAGCTTATTGCTAATCTACCTGAACCAAATGTAAAACACCTGAAAATGACATTTTACCTTGATCATCTACGGCCCTGTTCAGGTCTTCGCTCCACTCCACTTCCTCCCACACCCATCCTGGAGGACACTCCACGTCGTCTTTTGACAGCGTTTTCTCTCCGTTCTGACACGCGCATGCAAAAACACACACAAACACAGGTTGTTTATGGGTACCTTAAAATCCTGAATGCTGTGTGCACTGACCCACTCGTACCACATCAGTGTAGCCCTCCTGCATGCCGATCCACTGACCACCCGGTAACCTCATCTGGGTTTCAAACACCTCTTCCGTGAAGGTCATGTGACCCGCGTCCACGTCAAACAGCAGCCTAAAGGGTTTCCAACACAAAACTGCTGATCCATTTGAATTTCTGCACCCAAACCTCCAGAAAAGTTATCTGAAGAATAGACTGAAACATAAAAAAAGTGGTCAGGGTTACTCACGTCCTTTCTGGACTGATGAACCAATCCCCAGCCCAGGTCCAGCCTGGGGAGGGCTTGAAGCTCTCCTTGGGAAGCTTCACTCTCCCGCTGATGTCGCTGAACTTGGGGTAGGTCAAACCCGTTGACCCCCAGCTGCCCACCAGGGCAAGGCGAGTCTGGTTCTCATACTGAGGAGGAAAGGTTGGATCACTTTGTGAGTCTAGAAGCTCACTTTGAGAGGACTGATTTATTAATGGTGGAGAACAGAGGGTTTTTTTTACGCCACAGTTATATCAACTGAGTAAAAGCTCTTCTTACAGACACAGATACTGAACAACTTACATGTTTACTTATCTTTTACATAGCCTTTTACTTAGACATAGAGTCACTCAATAAACTCCTAAAATGCATTTTAGACATTAAGTCATGGATGGCAGAGAACTTCCTACAGCTCAACCAGGACAAAACAGAGGTTTTAGTGATCGGCTCTGAAGACAAGAGGGAGATTGTTTTGTCTAAATTAAAAAATAACAAAACTTCTCAGCGTGTGAGAAACCTGGGCGTTATTTTTGACTCTAAGATTAATTTTATCCCACAAATTAAAAACATAACCAAAACAGGATTTTATCATCTTGAAAACATTGCCAGAGTCCGCCCATTTCTTTCTCTTGCCAGCACAGAGGTGCTAATGCATGCTTTTATTTCCAGCAGCAGACTAGTTTATTGTAATGCCCTGCTCTCTGGTCTTCCCAGAAGACAGATATCAAACCTTCAACTGCTGCTAAATTCAGCCGCACGAGTTCTGACGAGGACCGGGGGCGGGAACACATTACACCCATTTTAAAATCGCTGCATTGGCTCCATGTGCAATCCAGAATTGATTTTAACATTCTTTTATTGGTTTACAAATGTTTTCGTGGTCTCGGGCTTTCATATTTATCTGATATGATTTTAAAGTATGAGCCCTGGCGGACCCTGAGTTGCTCTGATACCGGCCTTTTGGTCATTTCCAAAAGTTAGAACAAAAACATACGGCGAGGCCTCATTCAGTTTTTAGGGACTTCGCCTGTGGAACAGCCTCCCAGAGAGCCTCAGGGCCGCAGAGACTGTTCATGTTTTTAAAGGAAGGCTCAAAACCCACCTTTTTAATTTAGCTTTTAATTGAAATTTAGGAATTTATTGGATATTTTTATTTTCTCTTTTTGTGAATTTGATATAATTGTATGTTTATATAGCCATTTTTTAAGTTTTTTAATCAATGTATTCATCGGTTTTAATGTTCTTTAGTCACTTTTATCATTTTATATGTCTGCTAAGGTTTATTTATGTACTCATTTTCTTTTTAAATTTATTTTATCCTTTTTTTTACTCCTTTTACATTTTAGCTGTAATTCCAGTTTTTTTCCTCAGAGGGACCCTCCCCATCGGTGATGGACCCTTCTCAGTGAGTGGGCTCGCTGTGATGGGATCTCTTTGTTTGGATCTGGGGGGGTCCTGTGGTAGTGGACTCTGTGAACCTGGGTGGGGTGTCACTTATGTGGAGATGTCCCCAAAACATCGTTTCCCCAACCTCAGTACAAAGCCAGGTCTCTATATTGCATCCTTTCTGTCTTTTTATCACAGCGAGAGAGTACATGTGTGTTTGTGGGTTTGTGTGTGGGTGTGTGTGTGTGGGGGGGGGGGGGGGGGGTTTGGCATTGTGCCGGTTTTTAATTACATATTTGTTTGTCCTGTCCTTTTGTTTTTAAATTTCATCATGTAAAGCACTTTGAGTACCTTGTTTTGTAAATTTGCTATACAACTAAACTTTGATTTGATTTGATTTGATTTGATTTGATTTGATTTGATTTGATAGCCTTTATGGACTATTCTGGCTGTGTTTTTATGTCAATAAATAAACTTATTTTAAAAAACATCTACCTTAGCATCACTTCTTCCCAGCGTGAATCCAGAGTTGAGGCCGTGTCACACAGCCACTACGTACATTTTGCACATATTGCACAGATGAAAATTGGTCACACGTGAAAATACGTGGAAAAGTGAGAAAAGTTGTGGTCTATATGTGAACTGTGCACAGATGTATCAAGAATAAACCACATAAAAACCACAGAAAAAGTACAAATACGCTACGCAAAGAACAGGTAAATCAATGTAGAACATGAACGGCGTGTGAATATTGCACTGTTTATATGTAATTTATTAAAATTGCTGTGTCAATTTTGTAATTTTGTAGAGATATTTACGCCGTATGTGCGATAAAAAAGTCATACATGGGTGGTACCTGCGTGAAAAGTCCATTAAGCCTCAAATTTGCATATGCATCTTGCAAAATTCAATTGTGTAAGACTTGAGTAATTGTTGCATATAAACTATGTAAAATACACATAAACTGGATAATTCTCAACCGACCAAAAATTTTAAACCGCTTTAAACTGAATGTGCATAAAGACCCGTCGGCTGAAACTCTTCATGTACATCTGCACACATCGACGAACGACGAATGCAAGAAACACTTACAAATTACGTAAATCACGCCTGTATCATGAAAGACCGAAATGTGTGACACGGTCCTTAGATCTTACCGTTTCAGCAAAAACTGACAGCTTTCCTTCTGTGCACTTGTTGAAGTGTGGGGCATCGGCAGCCAGACCGAACCACACTTTGACCCTCAGCTGACCTGGAAGCTTGGCCGCTCCACCACTTCCCTGTGGGTGCTGCACAAACAACACAGTGAGGTCATTTCCGAGCGGAAAGGGTTGAATTGGCCTGGATTTGTACCTTCAGAAAGATGCTCTGTAGCTGTCCACAGTGTTTCCCGCAGTGCTGCTTGGAGAAGAAGACGCTGTGGGCCGGGATGCGGTGGTACGCTACCCGGCGGTCGCCCTGCAGCATCCATATCACAATGTCCGGAAGGCTGTTTTGAGGCTGAAACAAATGAGAATTATTTTTCTGTTGCTCTCTTCGTGTTTCTTCTGTTGTGGTTATAGTTTTGTAACAGTTTATTGATCACAATGTGCGGTATGTTTTTATTCCAAGGAAGTTTCAAAGTTAATTTCAAGATAAAAATTGAAAAATAGTTAATGGGAATCTGTTTTTTTTTTTGCACTTGTCCTGTCCAACAGCTGAGCAAACAGACGATTTGTAGAACAAATGCTACTGTTACAACAGGGGGCTTTGAATCCTCTGACACACGAGGAGTATATCTGTATACACCCCATTTGTATTTGAAGCTGAACTTAAGTTATGTGAATATGTTTGTATACATTTGTTATTGGACCAAATTAAAAAAAAGAAGAGAGAAGGAGAGAGAGGGATGTTAGAGAGGGGGGACAAGGGAAAAAAAGAAAGGGGGAAAAAATGGGGGGGTTAAGGAAGTTGGAGGAGGTTTAAAAAAGTAGGCGGGGTAGAAACACAAAGCATTTAGTTGCTGAAGGTTTATTATCATTACGGTCAGATGTAATGTTCGTGAAAAGGGGTGGGCCCTATCCACACATACTCTTCCCACACAAACATGTCAACACGGACACAATATAACTACAGCTCACACGCACATACTTATGCATACAAACATACACACATGTCAAGCGTCTCATCCCATCATGCATTAGTGCCCAGGTGAGCCGACACCTGTGCTGAGGTCAGTTTTCCACTGCGATTGATGGACTGTAAAAAGAGGGAGAGTGTCCAGGCACCCCCACACAAAGATAACGGGCAAAGGCAAAGCAGCAGTGGTGGTCGGGACCCCCCAGACACCCACACGAGACGGCAGATTGAGGAAATCCGCCTGACGGGCGACCCACCTCAGCCACCCAGACCAGGACCACCACAGGGGCTCCCCAACGCCAGAGAGCAGGGGGCACGGAGAGCCCCAGCCACGCCAGGGGGTCCAGCATAAGGCCCCACCCACCGGACAGCCCCCCCTGCCCCAGATGAGGAGCCCATCACCAATCAGGAGTTCTGAGCATCCCGCCACCCCAACCGCAACAAACCGAGATCGCCCCAAAGATCCACCCACCCGACCCACTGGAAATCCAGTAGAAAGCCAGACAGGGGCCACTCCCCTCCGCCCAAGAGGAGGATGCCCAGGAGAAGTGGGGGTCACCGACAAGCGTGGTAAACCTGGGCAGACCAGACTCCCTTTTGTTGGAATTATGAAGATGCCCAGCACTTAGAGGCAAGGAATAGAACCAGCACCTCAGGGGACACGGACCCCCCCAGATGTCACAAGATCCCCGTTCATAGGCTAGCCAGAGAATTCCGAGATCCTTTTTTTTTTAGCCATTATGTACTTTGGGTAATTGTAGAATTTTCAATAAATGGTATTAATAATAGTAATAAGTAAATAGTAATTTTTTGTTGCATCTAATGGTTTTCAGGTTGTTTTTAGGAAAAACATATTTTACACAAAAGCTGACTTCTGTGTAAGGTAATTTTCCATATAAGGTGATGTTTTCTTATACAAGGTTATTATTGCCATATATGGTCATTCCAATATTACATTTTTTTGCCATATTAAGATATTTTTTATCATTAAGATTTTTTTTTCTGATATGGTAGTTTTTTTCAGCCGTGTCTTGTTTTCTGTTGCAAACCTCCTCGGCGATGGTTCTCAGTCTGTTGGCCCAGTCCTCGGCATGCTCCAGCATGGTGGAGAGCTCCGTCTCAGGTCCATGTTTGAAGGCCAGAGCGGCAGCAGCGATCTGCTTCAGGTGGAGCGTTCGGATGTGTCTGATTGACCGATCCAGAGGCGTGACACACTGCCACTGGTCAAGGGACGGGAGCTCCTCACTGAGAAAAGAACCACAAAAATTAGGGTTTGGGGTTTGAAAGAAGCTGAATTTATTTTTGTATACACAAACAATCATGAACCAGCACTTACCTGCAGTCTGTGATGAGCTGATCCAACAGCTGAACCACCCGCAGCTCCACCTCCTCCATGTCACTGCCTGCCTTCACCTGCAGATGCACGTGCTGCAAGTTTGCCTCCTGGAAAACAAAAAAATTTATTCTAGCACAGTTTTACAGCATTAAATAAGTGTATCTGCCTTTTAAACGGTAGTGTCGAAACTAAAACTGCTGATCTGGTGACGGTGATGGTGCCTGCTGGTTTCCCACTCATAGAATAAAATGTTCTAATAACAATTCAACACACCTTTATCTACCAGAAAACATCTTTCTAGAGAAGAAACGATTGTAAATAAGCTCAATCCAAGTATCAGGCCGAGTCCCAATACCTTCCCTACCCCTCTGGCTCCTCCCTATTGGCAATTGGAGCTGTAGTGGTGTCCAAACTGCTTTTTTTTAGAGTCTGAGGGCTGGCTACCCCTCCACCAGGAGGCTTACCTGCCACAGAAGGACACTTTGGCCGCCTTTACACTGCATGGTCCAAGTGACCCAATTCCGATTTTTTCCTCTCATTTGGCACAGATCGGATTTGATCGGTGAATGTGTAAGCAGGACAAAAGCGCATGGATTCCGTTTTTCTCAGATCGGAGACAGGCCTCTCTCATATGTGGAAATAAATCGGAAACGAATCGGATACTTACATTTGCGTGTGCCATGTAAGCAGACAAATCAGATATTCCCCAGTAAATGTACCTCAGTGACGTCAATTCAGGACACCACCAACTGAGATCACATGACTTATTAAGGTGCTTTTTGTGCGCTGATTTTGCTGTCAGCGTGTTACCTTTTAGCCTCAGGCTTCAGACCATAGTTGGAAACCGCTGTTATGTCCGGTCCGTACCCGGTCGGGACGCAAACGGTAACTAATCAAGCGGGACACCGTTGCTATGGAACAGGCTAGAAGCCGTTTATTTCTTTGGGGGGGCGTGTATGATGGGGACCGTGTGTGTGTGTGAGCGCGCGTGCTTGCGTGTGTGTGTAAAGAGAGAGAGTGAGTGTGAGCGCGGAGCGGGGGACTGTCGGAGAACCGTAAATTAAAAATAAGGTGTCTCGCCCAAAAGTTTTGGAGTCTTTCTTAACCCATTCTGGAGGCTGAGGGTTCAGAACGGAAAAGAGAACCCCGAGGAAATCTCCCGTGTGTTTCTGACTACGGTCAGAAAAGAGAAGTCATCGCGCAGGAAAGGTTCAACACTTGGATCAAACTGTTAGTACAGCACGTCTGCAAACACTTCCTCATTCAAAACTCGATGGAGAGCACATAAGACGGCCGAGCAGCCCTCCTTTTTCCTCCCCCGTGCATCCCCTCAGGAGCGCCCAAGGCAAAGCCTCCTTCCGTCTCCGCCTTGCCTCCATGACAACCGCAATCACAAAAGTCCGAAAGAGGTCCGCGGAATGCGGAAATACTGCTACGTAGTCCTAAGAACGTCTATGTTTGATAGTTTCAGCATTGTATAGTGTAAATGCAAAAATCAGATACGGGTCACTTTTAAAAGATGATGTAACCGGGTCCTCAAAAAAAATCGGATATAGTCAGAAAATCGGATATGAGCATCAAGACCTGCAGTGTAAATGCGGCCTTTTTCACGTGGGTGTGCTCTGAAGCACAGAAGTTTACATATAGATGTAAGTAAGGAGTTTTTATTTCAGCTTGACTTTTTAAAGTATCTAAACGGGTGTTGATGTTGTCCGAGCGCTGGTACCTCTGAGCTAACGTAGATGGCAGACGGCTATTGATGATGTCATCAAGTGGTAGTAACCCCAAAATTTAAAGAATGTTTTTTCATATCTCTGTGCTTGGAAGGATAAAATGGTAGGGAGTAGCCGTAAGGGTAGTGGAGGACTTCTGATTCGGCCTTAGACTGGACTGTCCAGAGTGGTTCAGAGATGGACAAGTCGTAGACAAGGCTGTGTCGACAATGTCCTCGCGCTGTTGTCATCCGTGGAGAATGTTATATGCAATAATAAAACAACACCAGAAAACACTGGACATCCTCGTTGAGCCAACTTTTGGTGTAAAATTCATTGGCCTTGGTCAGCAACCGCTGACATAACCAAAATAAAGCAGTTCTTTATCATTTATAGTGCTTTTGAATTTGACTCTTTTTAAATATGCTTTAACAAAATCTTCAAACAGCTGTTGCTTTATCTTGTGTACTCTTGGCGCCGTGTCCTACTTTATGACTGATTGGACAACGCGTCCAGCATAAATTAGACCCATCTATATGATCCAATAGGAGTTGGCCACTGTTAAGATCCTGTTTGGTAAACCAGAAAGTTGTGGAAGGCCAAGGTTCTGCTGATTCAGGCCCTAAATGTGGACTGGAACCAACCAGGTGGACGAGGAGCCATGAAGTAGGTGAAGGAGCATACCCACCAGCCGGTCAATGATGGCATGGAGCATGTTGAGAGCCTCAATCCTCGGTCGGATATCCTCCCACTCTGAGGACAGGACCACCACTGGCTTAATGTTTGCCCAGGGAAGATAGTAGTAGTGGCACCCTGGAACAATCAACACAAAGTTAGGAACAACCTTGGATGGATATTTACAGATAGCATATAAGCTACAAGTAATGGCTTGTTGACACCATGGCAACCATGTCAGAGCTACAGAGTTCTATCAGGTTAAATGGCCGCCCAAACAACAACTGTATGAATCAATCATTGACAAAAACTGATAGGAAAGAGTTTGAGGTAGTGCAATAAAATAAAGGAATTAAGATATTGTAACGGCGACTTCACACATTTTGCACATTTTCCACTTATGAAATTTTGGTCTTTCTTGTTACATGCGTGATATACAAGTCTTTGTTGCGTTTGTCATCCGTCAATGTGAGCTGTGGAGATTATAATGAAATATGTACAGTGGAAATCATAATCAGATATGTATTACTGTTTTAGAGATGTGTTGTAAACTTAAGCCTGACAAAGAATGTGTCTCTACTGTGAAAGGTAAAGAACGGTCAGCAGCAGCTCAAAAGGGAATTGAAAGATGTGGTTAAGAGCACCCTGCGCCAACCTTTATGCTTTGTCAACCTTTATGCTTTGTCAAAAACACCTCCTTATTTGGTAAAGACAAATGTAAGAAGCTGAATGTGTAGGAAGTTGATCATGAATTGTGAACCATATACGAGTGTTCAATAAAAAGACCCTGCAGAAGGAAGAAGCCAGAATTGACACAGACTGGGATGAGAGGTTGTGAGCAGCTGTGTTGAATTCTCCCTCTTCAGAGGCGAACCAGAGTTTCAGAGTGTTAAGTCTCACTATTAGAACCTTCAACTAAAGGATCCTTCTGACTCCAAATTAAAGAACCTGGGGAAGTCAATTTGGACTTCAACAGCGCAAATACCCGTCAAGGGTTTCAGCCGATGGGTCTTTTATTGAATTTGGTTTTGAGCTGTTCAGAAATGTTGGCCTGTTGGGAATTACAGTCTACCATGGTCAGGGTGAAATCTTGATTCTGATTGCAGCTGGGTGTGCATTAAAAAGTGATAATGCACGCCTAAAAAAGTAGTTCCGGTCACGTAGCTTAAATGTTCTACATCACTGTGCTTGCTTCTTTAAAACAAACTTCAGCTTCATCATCTGGGCAAAAAACAAGCGTTAGAGGAGAACTTTCTCTCTGAACTGATGCTTTATTTAACCCATCGTGACCATCAGCATATGTATCGCTTTCCTTTGCCGCTACACTTGAGGTCCGTCCCCCACTCAGCCGGCTGAGCTGTGCATTGTCACTGTAACGTGACAATGCGTCGCTATTTGTAACAAATAGTCAGCTTTTGTGAAAAAAAATCAACCCAAACCAAAAAAATAACATGATCATGGTATAGACAGCTTGATGGCTTTCGAGGTGTACATTATCAGAGATTAAAGCACTTCGCAGAAGCAACCTTCTTCAGCTTAGGGTCGGATGGTTTAGCTTTCCACGTTGATGCCTTAATTTCTAAACATCCACACTTCATCGGCCATTAACCCTTACTTATTACCTAAATATTACGTGATTTTTGTGAGATCCATATTTGTGGCTTCCCACCACCGTTCTACGTATTTCTAACAGACTTTTCCCGCATGTACCACTAATGTTCAATTGTTATATCGCGTATACGGCACACACATCACGTTGAAATTACATAACTGACGCACCAATCAGTAATGAATTGCATATACACAGCACAATAATCACGCACGGTTTATGTTCTATGTTGATTTACGTGTTCTTTGCGTGGTTCATTCGTACTTCCTCTGTGGTTTTAACATGGTTCATTGGTGATCCATCTGTAAAAATCTCATGTAAAGACCACAACTTCCCTCACTTTTTCCACATATAGTCATGTATATGACTATATGTGGAAAAGTGGCCGGGATAGGCTCCGGCAGCCCCGTGACCCCGAAAGGGAAAAACGGTTAAGAAAATGAATGAATATTCATGTATGACCAATTTTCAGCCATGCAATAATAACATGTGGCACAAAACCAACATAAAAAATCTTTACTCAATCAAATGTCCTTTTTTTGTAAGAGGACTAAATTATGTCAAAAAGACGTCATTTGGTGCAAAAATGTTACAATAATCTTGCATTACTTATTGCTTCTTTCATGTTTTTAATATAAAGATAACACAGTAAAGCAAAAGAAAACAAAGAAAAAGGTTGATTCTGTTGCTGCTGTAGCACCACCTACATGTACATAAAGAAACAAAACACTTAATTCCTTTTTATAAAAGATCAAAGTGATAAAAATCTATGATAAATATTAATTCCATAATAAACATTCATATATTTAGTCTGAATGTACTGTATTTTTGAGTGTATATGTTCTGACATGTAAAAAACTTAGGTTGGGTAAAACTTAGCATAATAAAAGGAAATTGTAGGAAACACAAAACAAAAGTGTGAACAACGAGTGCCAGGGGACAGATACAATCTAATTACCTGACTGTTATCAAAGAGTGGATTTCTTTTTGAAGCAGGATTTTGTGGCTCTTCTGACTTACCGTCAAAAACAGCTCGACTGAACTGTGTGGTGGAGGCCAGAGGAAGGCAGCTGTAGTCAAACTTGTTGCCATAGTTACCGATGCTGACCTCAAACTGGATGGCGTCGTCAACATCCTGAAGGAGCGTGGCAGAGTAAAAGGCTACGAAGAGCGAGAACTTTCTCTTCCTCAGAAACTTCTGCGAGTCAAAAGAAAGAAAGAGGTTTTCTGGCTGTCCTTGCTGTCTTCGGGTGAACGTCCGGCCTTTAGGTCCTCCTTTCCTCTCACCTCCACCACCAGCAGGTCGTCTGATGGGATGTCCTCTGTTCTGTGCTCTGGCTTTTCCAGCAGTTTTGTGGTTAGCTCAACCAAAACTCTGCCCCTGTAGGCCACGCCCTCTCCCTAAACATAAAAGGCAAGAAAATGAAACGATCACTGGCAGGTATTTTAGTCTTTTTATTTTCACTTGAAAAAAAAAGATCACAAATATTATAGGTAGGTAAGCATACATTACAACAAATAAAAAAAATTGCCAATGTAACTTGTGTTTTAGAACCCGAAAGCTAGACTTTTTTTCTTACTTGCTCTGGAGTAAAAAGACGCCAAGTTATCACCATTATAGTGTTTTTTGTCAATATCCCTTTACCACCAGGGATGTCACCAGCAACAGCAAAATACTTCATACTCTTCACACTACTGCAGTGAATTACAGTGAGGCAGGAGTCGGAAAAATTTCACCTGAGGTGCACATCTACTGTGTGTGAGAGACAACATCTAAATTAGAATTCTGGAAATGACATTGTGTGGGTTTTTTTTAAAATAATTTATTTGTGTACTCCCACTGGAAGTAGGTATTTGAGAACCTAAGAAAATCAATGTTAATATTGGGTACAGCAGCCTCCGTTTGCTATTACAGGGGTCAAACGTTTCGTGTAGTCTTCAGGTTTGCAGACACTTCAGGAGGGATTTTGGCCCACTTCTCCACACAGATCTTCTCTAGATCAGTCAGGCATCTGGGCTGTCGCTGAAAAACAGCGAGTTCATTCCCCCCCTTTAAAGATTATCTATTGCATTGAAGTCTGGCGACGGGCAAGGCCACTCCATAACCCAGATTTGCTTCTTACGGAGCCACTCCTTGGTTCTCCTAGCGTTGTGCTTAGTGTAATTGTCATGTACATCGCTGACTGACGGTCATATTATTTCTTGACCATGTTGGCCATAATAATAGCACAACATTTTTCTAAATTAAAACTTACTTTTCCAAGGTTGAGAGCCTCGTGTGGGTCGTGGAAGGTGGTAAACTCTCTCGGGCTACCATACATGTTGACGAAACACGGACCGAACGTCGGCAGGAAACCAAGGCTGTCATCAACTGCAACGACAGGAAACACTTGGCCAAATCATCGTGACAACTAAATAGGTTTGGATTTATTCCAAAGCTCTGCATCATGATTTTAGTTAGATTTGAGTTAAGGATGTAGCAGAGAAAAATGTGGACATACTGCCAGAGTGGACTGTCCGAGGAGTCAAGTCATCTGAATGATAGAGAGGGAGGATCGTTAAGTACATGTTGTTTGTTAAAAAAAAGGGGAAAAGAAAAGGTTTTTTCTTTTTAAAGGCGGCACAAACTCAGTCAAAAGCACAGATGCGGCAAATCCAGCAGAACAAATGCAACACCATTCAGCTGGTTAATAAAAGGACTATAGAAGGACGGTACTATTTCAGAAAACCGTGTTCTACAGAGCGGTGCAGTGGTTCAAGTCCCGGCTGGGGGACCTGTACCAGAACACCAATGGTGTTTTTTTCTGTGTGGAGTCTGCATGTTCTCCCTGAGCATGCGTGGGTTTTCTCCGGGGACTCCGGCTTCCTCCCAACACCCAAAGCCATGCCTAACAAGTTAATTGGTTACTCTAAATTGTGTGAATGTGAATGTGCATGGGTGTCTGATTGTGGCCCTGCGACAGACTGGCGAGCTGTCCAGGGTGTCCCCAGCCTTCTCCCACAAGTGGCCGGGATAGGCTCCAGCAGCCCCGTGACCCCGAAAGGGAACAAAGGGATTAGAAGATAAATTAATGTATTCTACAGATGCTAGGTCTTCCAAACATCTGAAACTGCTTTTACAGATAGAATTAACCACTACATCAAAGAACTGAGAGAAAATTAGATTTTTCTTTAATTTAAATTGTTTTTTCAACCCAAAAATAATTTTTCGATGTATTTTCTTGAGCTGTATCAATTATAATCTGCTGGTTCACTTGTTAAGTTTTTACCCACAAAAGCTGTATTATAAACTGCATTATAAAGAATTCATTAACAGCCAATTTTGTATTTGCCGTTAATGTAATCATTTATTTAAAAAAATAAAAAGAACAACAACAATTGATCAGTTATTCTCACTGTAAAGTTTAGAAGATTAAATAAACTTTTCCCGCCAAGAATGTTTTTGAGATTTAATGGAGGCGGTCATTTTGAAATGAGCAGGAAGCCCTTCTACTGCCTCTGGTGCAGAGATATTCCACTACAGGGCAGAACCCATGGACGAAGTTGGTTTTTTTACACAAAACTTGGATCACGCTAATAAGAAAGGGGACTCAGAAATCCAAAAATCAAATATGATGGTTATATAGGGTTAAAATGGTTTTCAAGGGAAATACTTTGCCTTTAAATTATAAACCTATAGACTTCCAATTTACTTAGAAGAAATAGTTAATTGAACCAAACTAATCAAAACCTTTACCTTTTATTTTGAAATACAAGTCTCATTCATTCAGGTGACGTGTTGTGGTCGAGTCATAGCAACTGGACTCAACATCTTTGAAATGTGTCATCACTCATCCAAGTAGGAGACTAAAGATTGTCACAAGGACTAGTGGTGAAATATTTCACAAGAGATTAAAGTCCATTTGCCATGACTCAACTTCAAAACACAAGCTCAAAAATATATTTGTGGATTTTTCTGACATATTACTCATAGGACCTATTACCATAATGGATAGAAAATAAATCTTTATGTCATAGTTGACTAGGGGTCATGATGTCATACTACAAGTGTTGGACAGCTAAAACATTCCATTTGAATAAGATTGTAAGGATGATTGTAAGGATAGCAAGCTAGCAAATGCAAGAAAAGTGATGCCACAAACACACAGAAAAGTCGTGCTCGCTGTTCAAAAGACAGGAAGTATTAGTTAGTATCTAGGAAACAGAATAAAAACTGAATCATGATCACAAACAACAAAACGTTGTCAACGAGGTCTATGTTTGAGGTAACAAAGTCGTTACCTCAAACATAGACTCAGAAGTTGTTAGCTAACAAAAGATTCTAACAAAGTTCTGAAGAATTCACCACAAACAATGTGAAGCAATTCTAAAGAAGAAGAGAACATTTTCTGTTCTCCACAATTCTCTTGTAATCATGTTAGCTTGTTCTTTTCAATGACAGCAACTGCATTCCAGCTTTTATTATCTATTGTTTTTGAACAACGTGGAGAGACAAGGTCACTTCACAAAAGAGATGTTCAAAGACTGTCAAAGAATAATTATATAAACAGGTGTGAGTCATCAGCATAACTGTTTAATACTGTTATAAAGCTTAAAATCTCTGAGGTGTAAGGCCTCACAAAGACTGTTAAAAAGCAGCAGTAACAAAATTCTGTCCAATCTCAGTTTTGTAAGCGTTTCTCTTTCCGTCAGACATCTGGATCAGCAAATATCAATAATTATAGAGATGAACTGGAAAAGCCCAGCTTTGTCATGGTTAACACAGATGCTGACCTCACTGGGGTCTCGCTGAAACGATAAGCCAAACAAGATCCACCAATCACAGCACTTAAAGAGTCAAGATCAACCAATCACAGCACACAAGGAAATATAGTCCACAAATCACAGCCCTAAAAGATGCATGATTCACAAATCCAAGGACACGAACACACAAGATCCTCCAAACACAGCACACAAGAACACATAGTCCAGCAATCACAGCACCTAAGGACAAGACCACCAAAGTGTTCTAGCAAAGGTTCTTAATATTGACAAAACCCTTCCTACCACTACTACCAAGCCATAGCTACATTAGATTTGTATTAAATAGGCCGTAAATCAATTTAGAAAAGGTCTGGATCAGAACAACCACTAAACCCCGTTCCTTCATCCAGATTGACTGATTAACACACCTGATCCTGTTAATCAACAGAAAGAATTGAAAAAAAAGCTAAAGAATCCTAGTTAAAGTCAATCGTTTCAGCTAAACTAAAATTGGCTCAAACTCTGTGGTGTAGTCTAGTCCAGGTTGGTCTCAACCAGTCGGGTTCAGTCCGATTCTATGCTTACCATCGATTTCTCCTCCAGGTGCAGAGATCTTTGACATACACAGGTGTGCTGTGCCAATGACGTCATTGTGACTGGCTCTATCCCTTATGTAAGAAAGAGGAAACACCCAAAATTTAGTGTTGTTTTTAATGCCAAACCATGAAAAACACTTAAATGAACCAAATTCTTCAATAGCTTTAACATACTTTTTAAATAGACTAAGCATAAGGGTTGCATACAACTGATAGATGTAGCTCAATTTACTTAAGAAAAGCACTTATTGTAAATGTTAGGATTTACCAGTCGACAATTCTGATTCTCATCTTCTCGCACATAGAGGGAAACTGGAAAAAACAATAGAGAGGCCGTTTTTTTTTTTTTTTTTTTAAATTATAAAGACAACAGGTTCTTGTAGGTGGAACAAACTGTGATCCTCACTCTTATTGGGATGGTCAGGCTCTGGTTCCACTGTGGATTAGCATTTTTCTCCAGGATTTTAGTACAGACCTAAGACACATTTATAAGCATCTATAATCATTTGTCATTCGTGTTTTCTTACATTTTCAAAAGCTAGTTCACACCGTTTTGCCGGCGAAGTGGAGTTCCACCATGGGGTCAACAAGGTTCTTTCTGTTGCTATCAAACCCAAAAATCTGCCTCATTCCATCCATGATCGCATCGTCCACTGCACAAACAACAATCTCTCCTTATTTTCAGTTCTAAAAAGGGCTGCTTTGTTGGTTTTTAAAACAATGGGCAGGACTCTCACTTTGTGGAAGGTCTTCAGCTCTGAAAATCCTCACTGTGAACACGGCTCCTCTCAGAGAAAGCCCGGCCGGCCGGAGCAGGTTCCCCTCTATGTCCTCCTTTTCCTCCACGCACTCACGTTTATCAGCCTGGGACACAAATCAGAGTTCTGAATGTCAAAATCTTCTAAACTCACCAAAGAAACTTCCATTACTCAGTTGTTCACGCTAAAATTAGTATGTTGAGTAGCTAACATACACCAATACTTGTTCACTGGGTACCGAGTTTAGCCCTCAAAAGAAGACAAACAAAATGTTTATTACATAGTATAAAAAACCCAAACCATTTAGTTATTGTATCGGAAAGGGGATTTTTGTGTGTTAGCACATGCTGTTAGCGTTAGCATCCTGCTAAAAAGGATGCAGAAGTGTCGCCACTGCACTGCTTATGGTTGGGATCAAAGTTAGGATTTTTTTTTACTAACTTTATTTTTTCAGTGTCGTAATGCTACTTGAATGCTAGAATGCTAATTGTGTTTTTTATTGGATCCATAACACTCACCGGTGGTTCGTCTCCAGCCGCCAATACAAACAAGCTGACCTTCAGGTAACCTTTGACCCCAGAAGAGAGGTCGTCTGGGTCAGAAAGCAACAGCCATTTTCTCAAGAAACAGTGTCCTGTAGGCAGAAGCAGACAAGGATCTATGAGTACGAGTGTTCACTGAAAAAAAGGACATCATTTTGGGAAAGCTCTCACTGTGCTCGTTGTAAACAGTGCCCACATCCACCTGTAAAAGACAATCAGAGGACTTCAGTGTCCATGCAACAACGTGAAATATATTGTAGCTAAAGTTGCAGCATCAAGGGAACGTTTTACCTTGAATTCACCGATTACAGCATCAGTTCTTAGTGAGCAAGAATCACACACCTGTCAGCACAAAGGAGGAGCAACAAGGTCCCAATAAGTTTTGCAAATGTGACCAGCAGACAGTTGATAGCAGGAGAGTCCAATCTTGGTCCTTGTGGTCTACCACACTGTCCTGCTTGCTGCTGATTAGCTAAACCAGGGCTATTTCTTACCTAAGCCCTGGCTACTAAAAACTATTTAGTGTGGGACTAGTGCCCTCTATTTTGAAAGCAATTTGGACACAATGCTTACTAGTTATATTTTATAAACCAATTTTACAGAGTAAAAACCTAATAATTATGAACACTTTGTTAAGAATATTTAAGAATCCAACATATGATAATGAAACTTGGTTGGTTTACAAAAAAAAAAGAAAGTTTCATAAAAATTGTTTACCGCAATGCATTATGGTCTATATGTAGACTGGTGACCATTGATGCACAAAGACTTCTGGGAAATTTCTAAGGCACTCGCTTTAGAATTGTAGATCTGTACAGCACTACAAAATGGCGTCCCTTTCAGGAAATGAGACACCAAGACGTAACCTCTTTTAAGATTCTTTATTATCTAGGCCGCAACCAAAACCTTCCAGCTTTCCCAACAGCTTTATCAGCCAACAGAGAAATGCTCCCCCCAAACGTCTTAACTCCTTTGCTCTTGCAGTAGCCCTCCCCATTTCCCTTATTTAGCCAATAGTTGAACCACATTAGTCCAAACCTCCAGCAACAGGTTGAGTGACAGAACTGAGAGCCAATCAGTCCCCTTTGCCTCGTGCTCCTAATGAACCCCTGGAGCTTAGAACAGGCATCCAGCCCAACTCAGTCCGCTACAATATAATGCGCTAAGTAGTGAATTCAGACACAAATCAGATTCAGTTTCTGTATTCTTATCCAGTTGATCAGCAACAAGAAGTGCAGAGAGAGCTGGAGAACCACCAGACTGGTAGATCTTAAGGACCAGGATTGGGTAGCCTTGGTTTACAGTATGGATTCTCCTTAAAATGTACCAGAGATGTCTTTGGAACCTAAAGTTGAACTCACCGTGATAATAATTGGTTCATCAAACAGTTCTGAGGGTGTCTCAAAGAAGTTCATGAAGAAGGTCTGTGGAAGAACAGCAAAGAAAAAACTAAAGATGAGACAACAACAGAAATAAATAGTAACAAACAAACTTAAATGTTTCTTCACCTCATCAAATACTGGGTTGTTGCCTTTTCTGATGCGGGTCCTCTTGGTTTGTCCAGCTACTCCTACCTTGACAACAGGTTTGATGTTGATCCCCGGCAACTGCCGCGCCTCAATGACCCGCACACGAACCTGGAGAGGCGCACAAACGGATGGTTTGCAGAACAAATAAAGCCAGGTGAAGCAGATAACGCTGCATAAACGGCAATGGGTCTCACTGGTGAAGTAATGGAGTTTATGGGATGAATATGTTTGAAAATATTAAAAGAAATATAAAGTCAAAAGGTGATAAAACTGCTGTTTACCTCAACCAAACATCAACTGTGTTTGCTCAAAACAAACCTGTAAGTCCTGGTGTTTGTTGGGCAGCTGCTTGGGTTGACCACTGGCTCCTCTCCTCCTCTTCTTCAGCCCTCCATGGGTGTTGTAGGATTGAGGCGAGCGCTTCGGTGTTTGGGTAGTAGGGGACTCCTGGTCAACAGGCACCTGAGGGCCAACAATCACCATGGAGCGCCCGTCATCGCCTGCCTGATCCTCTGGAGGCTCCACCATGATCATGCTCTCTGTGTCCTCCTCCCCCAAAGTGTCCAGGGATATCACTGCTCAGAGAGACAGGGATTTTAAGTTTGGCCATGACTTTCAAATACATTTGTTTGAACTTTGAAGATTGAAATTACTTGTGACAGTGTCCATCTCCTGGTTGGGATTCATGTGAGGCTGGGACTCCGGGTGGTTAGGGGGTTGATAGATTGGAACTGATCCCGGAGGAGGGATGTAGGAAACCTGCAGGGTCAGAGTGGCCTAATGGAGACAGAAGACAAAAATAAGACCAAACCCAAAAAGAAGAAAAATGAGTTTTATAGTAGCACATCTGGAAGATTACGACAATGGATGAAAAAGGGGGGTTTACTCAAGTGTAGAGAGCCATACCTTCTTTGTTTTAATCCAGTGGTTCCCAAACCTTTTCTGCAGGGCCCCCTTTCTGAAGATTAGAATATTTTCGAGCCCCCCCCACACTGAGAGAAACATACAAATCCTTTGTTTCTAAACTCCACGGCGCCCCCCTGCAATACCTCTGCGCCCCCCCTAGGGGGCGCGCGCCCCAGTTTGGGAACCACTGTTTTAATCTAACATTCTGAATATTTCTATGCGTGACCCACAGGCCGAGCCACAGGGGTAGCAGGAAAAAGCTCTGCCCCACAACCTTTGTTTCATCATGTTTTTTCACGCCGGTGTACCACAGGGCTCTGTGCTCGGTTGCATACCTTTCTACTTTAAATTTGCTTTGATTAAGTGACATGATTAACATTACAGCAGTCATTTTGATTGTTTTTCTTATGAAACTCAACCCGTCTGCAAGGTAGAGCAGAAGGTAGACTTTCGAGTGGAAGATCCCATGTTCTGTTCCCCTGCCCGCCCATGCATTGAAGTGTCCCTATTCTACGTTGGATTCCTGTGTGGCAGCAGAGCCGCCATCTGTGTGTGAATGTAAAAGTATATAAAACAAATTATACATGTACATTTTCTATGTCGATGTAGAGAAAAATAGAACTTTTGCGATTTCCCCAGTCTGTGTTCATCTTGAACAATTAAAGTCAATTCGTTGTTCAAATCCAAACACTTTTGGAAGATTTTTTTAGGTTACTTTTTAGGACAAAACAGATCAACAAATTTAAAAAGTAATAATCTTTATATGATTTAGCCATATCCATTTATGTAAATGGTGAACAGAACATGTGTTTTGTGACCGGTTTGTTGTGCAGTGGGATAGATGTAACAGAGCTCACCCCTGTGTTGTTCTTCTTGGTGTCCAGCAAAGAAACGGTGAAGGAAGCAGCCAAGTTTGGAGAATTGAGGACATCTCTGAGGTTTAGCCGACATTCTCCCAAAAATCTGCACCAATGTAAGAAACAAATGTCTTGTTTTATTTAGTAGATTTATTTTTCAAAGCTTTTCTATTCCCATTTAAGAACAGTTGAACTCTTGGTCCATTTCTGTACCACATTGTCTCTTCAAAATGTGTCTTACAGTGTTAAAACCAAACACAACTCTTGGTAAATTTAAAGAAAGTTGATGTCACTGGTGGTGCTGCAGCTTATGGCCCTCCATTGTGTTCTTGTGTTCTCTTGTCCAATCCATTGATCACAGATACGATCTGGTCAACAATAGTTTACAACCAAGTAGACCAATTCCACAAAACCTTCATCTGAAAAACGGCATCACAAGAGGGAGGAACTAGGTTGCCCATGAACCATTTCAGAGTGCAACAAGAGCAGACCATGGCAGCAGAAGAGAAGAGGCGGAGCTTCAGAGCTAGTATTGGGGTTGAACTAAAACCATACAGACCAGTTCTTCTCTACCAAATCTGCTCCAGTAATAAATACATTTTTCTAAGAAGAAATGAATGCTTCCAATTTTAATGAATTTTGTTGTCATAATTTTACTGTCACATTTTATCCTAACAAGTCGTGATTTTTGTTGGTTCATCATGCACATCTAGCACTTTATTTAAGCAGGAACAAATTTTATTTTGACATTAAACAAAAACAAATTCCAGATGAACTTCTAAAAGCTTTTTCTGCTATGGTTTATCCTGGTTGAATGAGTTTCACAAAAAGGCATCAATCCTGGATTCTATCTTTGAATCTGATCTGGTCTGGTCCGGCCTGGCTGTACCGGGAGCGGCTGATGATAAATGGAGGGTTTAATCAGTCTACACGTCTGTTGGAGAACGGGTGGAAACACTGTCAAAGCAGAACCACAATGAGAGGATGACCTGATCCTGTCGCGCCACCCCTTCCTCTCTTGGAGCGCTCCGGCGTTTTGACAGTTTGATGGAGTGAAACAATCCAAAAATAACCAAGGAAAAGGGCTGCGGTCCACAGCGCCGACCGGAGCACAGTCCGGTCAGTTCAACACGTCCAAGCCTGACAATGCCGTGGTCCTTATCTGAGTTCCTGTTCCGAGGGGAATTTCTACCAACTCAGTGTGGCAAAAGATCCCATAAACGGTGGAGAAATTAAGGAGGTTTGCATTTACTAAAAATCTAACATGACAGAAATTTAAGTGTAAATGTTATAAGGGGGAAATATATCCACAACTGTCTTGGAATATATTCGAACATTTTTCAGCTTCATATTTTGCGTTAAACTCAAATCTACAAAAACAGAAAGCTGTAGGAACCAAAATCTGTTCATTAAGAAGGAAAATTTTCAATTTTCTTGCACTTGACTGTGAAATGTCAGTACTTTGAAAGTTTAAAACTACATTCTTATGCTGAAGGAAACTCATGTCTGTTCATTTGGTATTTTTTAACTTCACACTTTTCCTAATTTGAATTCAAGTGAATTGAATTAAATTGAGTTGAGTTAAATTAAATGAAAGAGAACCGGAACCAAATTGAATTCAAGCAAATTGAACCAATTATTCGAATTTAATTCAATCAGTTCAATTTAATTTAATTTAATTTAATTTAATTTAATTTAATTTAATTTAATTTAATTTAATTTGGTATGGTATGGTATGGTATGGTTTGACTCGACTCCATTTTATTCGATTCAAGCAGTAACTTAAGGTTAAACAGCACTGGCACAAACATTCTTATATACCTGTTTCTTCCCATCTTCTCGTGATCTTTGATGACACAGTGGATCTCAGCTCCAAAATCCAGAGGAACTCCTTTAAGATCCCATTCAAACCCCTGATTGAGAAAAACAACAGATGAGTAGGAAACTCAAAACAGCCTGAGAAGAGCTGTAAGCTGTTTGGAAGTACAACAGATCTTAAGAAGAATTTGTTCCTCAAGTTTAATATAGAAAGTCATATTTGAAGCAATGTGAAGGTATCTAATGTAGTTATACCTATATAGATGTTTTGCTTGTAGATATATAAGAACAAGATTTCAGGACATGTTTTTTATGAAAAGGTTGAAACATTCTATGAGGATGAATATTATAGTTTGTTTAAATCACATTTAAACATTGTTTTTGTGGTGTTCCACAGGGTTCTAAACCTAAAACACTTTCTTTTAGTCTGTAAATGTGTCTGTGAGCCTTGAAAACTTAAAAAAAAATTACAGATCATGATTTTTTTTTGGCTGATGATCTTGTAAGACCAAGGCTGGACATTAAAATAAAAATATTATTGGAATGACCTACCTCATTCCAAACCGGATTTGGGTTGTTTTTGATTATCTTTGTCTTTTTCTTTGAACCTAAAGTAGACACAAAACATCTATGTTCACAACAGATCAGCATTTAAAATCACTTAAAAGTAATAATGATGAAAAATAAAAAACTTCTGACAACATATTGTGCTTCATTATTACAAAAGATGTTTACTTGCATACTGCACCCTACAGTAATAATATACAGCGAGGATTCTAAAATGCAGTTATTATAATTCTTTAAAAAAAACATTGACATTAAACTCTGAAATATTTGGCAAATGACAAACACAAAAAAGCATTTTTTTGGTGAAATATTCCCTGATGAACAAAATCAGCCTCAAGGGCTATAATATTATCTGTGCAATCATACTATACACGTATAGTACACGTGTGTGTGTGTGTGTTTTTCCTTTAGTAGATTCAGAAAATAAAATTAAAATAATAAACATACATAAAAAAAATTTTTATTACAAGGTGAACTAGGACCTTGAAAAGGAAACAGAAAAAGGTCGTTACGATGCTGGAAAAGTACATTAACAGTTATCCACTTAAGTTCACCTATATTGTGGATTTGGGCGTGTTTGTTATCTATCAGTGGCTTCCTGCACATAAAGTTCTGAGGTCTAATTTCCTGTTAGCAGGCAACTGAGAAAAGAAGTGGCAAGTGAGACATGAGGATTAACTGTATAAACATGTGGTCATTTGAGCTGGCACACCGGAGACGCTTGTTGTTGATTCTCTGTTTCGCTTCTCATCTAATGGGGGAATTGATCCAGTTTCAACCTGCTGAGGTTGATGGGAAAAAATTATTTAGTTTGTGGCTGTAGTAGACAATACTTTAAGCTGTGAGGTAAGAGAAGGTGAGCAAAAAACATCAAACTGAAAATTAAAAAATGGTTTTGGTTCCATCCATCCTTTTTTTAACCAATTATGTCTGGCTACTGTTGGGCAAAGGCAGATACAACCATCTCAAAGTGGTTTTAAATTCCTCACACTTTCTGACTGGCGAACTTGGGAAACGGTTCTGAAGCATTTCGGAAACTTTCTCCAGGATGATTTTTGGAACAGATGCAGCTCAGTGAAATCAAAGCTTTTTATGCGACTGACAATACAAGGACTCAAACTGGAGGTATTAATCAGCATTAAGACCTCTACATTAGAGCTTTCCTGTAGTTACTTGTTTGAATCTATAATTGGACAGTTTGACACCAGCAGAAGACCCTTTCACCTTGATAAAGGCTCACTAAGAAGAAAAGACCAAAAAACATTTCAACTACAGTGACAAGAAAGAACATACAAGCTCAGATCAAAAATAGGTCCTGTACAGGGCACATACTGTTGGTGACCTGTACAAAATATCAAGATCATAGACCGCTCAGTGAACCCATAGAGCAAAAACGTTTGTGCTGATTTTTGCTACAGGCTTGCTGCATGCGATAGGTCAAAGTGAACACTTATCCTAAAGGGCTCCTAAATCCCAAGGACTGGACATGGAGCCCATAAGTGCTGTTCAGGTGTGTGCTCCTCGCACACTTCTTGCATGCAGCTGACTGTTAGAAGTCAGGAAATGTAGTTCCTGTGGACATTCCACAGGCACTTTTATATCAATAAGGTCAAGTAGGAGCCATAAGGGCAGAGGTGGGCACTGAGGACCGCATTCCTGCATGTTTTCCAGCATACCCTGCTCTGGCATGTTCTAATTGGCTGGACACACCTGAACCAGGTAATCAGCCATGAGTAGGGCAAGATTATTGGCTGGACACACCTGAACCAGGTAATCAGCCAAGACTATCTGGAAATCATGCAGACACACCGGCCCTCGAGGCCTGGAATTGCCCACCCCTGCATAAGGGTAACGCATGAAGACATCACCATTGCCTGCAATTTACGTTTGCCTCACAAAAAGATCTCAATACACCTGTGCTCCCAGTTTAATGTTTCCTCACTTGTGTACGACCCTCCAGAAGGCCCGGACAACCCAAAAACCTGCAGGAACCCCTAGGATCACCCCATACGGGTGACTAAGGCTTTGCTACAATACTGTAGAGCTTGATGTCATTCTGTTGCACAGACAGCATGTTGGATCATCAGTGGCAGCGGACAGTGCGCTGGAACTCTGACAATGATACAAAAAATC
The DNA here is from genome assembly GCA_037389245.1 of Oryzias sinensis. Classification (NCBI taxonomy): domain Eukaryota; kingdom Metazoa; phylum Chordata; class Actinopteri; order Beloniformes; family Adrianichthyidae; genus Oryzias; species Oryzias sinensis. The sequence continues at coordinate 3,151,976 of CM074505.1, read as the reverse complement.
CACATCTCTGACTGCTAATTCTAGATTAACATACAAGTGATTCCAAACGACTTGCCTCAGAAATGCTCATTTTCAAATTTGTAACCATCCACCCATGGATTTATCCATTTCAGGGTCATTGTGTCGCTGGAACCTATTCCAGCTACCATACTCACACATCCCAACCATATTAAGACTTTTTCCATGAACTACTCAATGGTTCTAACATGTTAGCTTTGGTTCTGCAGCATTAATGTTTGTGCTAGATTCACTCCCAATGTGCAAACACCTACAGGGTAATTCTTTCCTCTTACAGTTCCTCACAAAGGTTGTTTGCCTTCCTGTTTTTCCCAACACACTTTATCATTAACTCTAAATCACAAACACTTCAAATATCTACACACACACAAACACACACAGGAATACCTACGTAAGTGCACCTCCGTTCATGGAGGATATCTCAAAAACATCTCCACCCTTCCACACATGGGTCAGGGGGGGTAATGTTGTGTTTGTGTGTAAATGTAGCTCAGACTGGTATTTGATGTGCAGAGAGAAGTGGCAGCAGCGCTTTGGCTTCATGCACTGAGAATAGAATGGATTGTGGATGACAGGACTGTGAAGTACGTATGGGAAACCTAACTTTAGACCTCCAGTGTGTGTGTATGTGTGAGAGTGTGTGTCTGCGATGGTACATACGACAGGGCAACTTAACCTCAGAGGAACTCAGAGTTATCTGATATAACCTTCATTAGTCATAAGATTCTATTTCCAACAGCTATTGTTAGTCCAAGATTGAAATAAAATGTTCAGTTGTTTATTTTTCTTCCAAGTTTTGACGGAGAGAAATACTTTATTTCAACAAAAGAAATCTTCCAATCAACATAAGCAAAAAACTCATAAAATTAAACAAAAAAAACAATTTCATCAGCAAACTTAATATTCAAAGCTACAAATGGAGATATATTCCATTTATAGTTTATCAACCTAAGAATAGTCACATATCCCAAAATGCCACAGTCCAGCAAGTTTTTGCATTTAGGCATTTGTAATCGAGATGTGGCAGTCACATTCATACACTATGCGAGAGGCTGTTGACGTGGCCCTGAGGCCCAGCAATGACCAGACATCAATCTGGGAATCCCAGCCAACGTGGGTCAAAATGGGGGTATGGCATTGATGCTGTACAAAACTCATCATGACGTTTATAGCACCACAGCGACTCCAAGACCTTTGTCTTGATAATTTGCGGTTGATGCTGAGAAGAATACAAAGGAGACAGAACCTTTTTTTTGCTGCAATAATCATAGAAGAAGAGTAACGCATACAAGAAGGGCGAAGAAAAAGTAGTTATTGGGTGAGATTGTGGTTGCAGTGCAGAGTGGTACTTGGACAGTACATAGACAGTTCATATACCCTTGTGCTATCGGGCGCCTGGCAGCCGGTGGAACTTGATATGGATGGCCACTGTTCAGAGACATTGACTCATCGTCCAATCGGAGCTGCTGCCGGCCGGCGATCCGGCTGCCACTGCTTTGATCCCTGCCTGACTGACTGACGCCTGATGACCGCCATCTACATTCATGACCACGCCAACAGTAATTTTTAAAAATCGGGTGGAAGCAGCTAATCTTGAAGATTCTGCGGATACCTTCCTATCACCCGGTGACAGTTGTATTTGTGACCGTAGCCAAAACACCTCCCCTTACTAATTTTATCGTGACTTTCTGTCTTTACATAATAATCTTGTTCTCCCAAAGATTAATAACAGTAGGTTCTAGTATTGGTTCTATCTGTTGTCCTGAAGAAAACTGATACAATCTCCTTTTCATTTTAGTACTTTAAAACTTTTTAAGACCATCTTTTTGAACATTGTTTTATGAAAACATTGTTTATTACCCAAACCAATTGAGAACCTATTTTGAACATTGTAAGAAAACTGCATATTTTTAGCAAAACAAATGTGTATACTTTGACAAAGGTAGTTAATAATTACTTTCTAAGTGAACATTAAGGTGACATTTAAAGTCTATTTCATTGGATAGGCTTATAGAGTTTATCTTTCCCAGTCACACCAGGGGCAGAGCAAAGGAGGGAAAAAAGGGGGGAAATGCCCCCCAAAGAAAATGTACCCCCCCCACAACTTTTTTGAGTGAATTTGAGTATCATTATTGACAAAATGGTCAACACAAGCTTTTTTTAAGCATCAATAAATGCACCATGTTTTAATATTATTAACAATAGCATTGTTACTACATACATACATGCATTACATACATATTTTTGATTCTTTCATAGGGAACGGCTGTCCACTCTGCTGTTCTCATTCACCACCCTACCTAAGTCTCCTGCCCCCCAAATAAAACGTTCTAGCTCCGCCACTGAATCACACCTATTTTAGGTTCCAGCTGGGACAAGAGGGTTGTGCAAGCATGTCTGATGGCACCAGGAAACTGTTCAGACAAAAGCAGGAAGCTAAGAGCACAGCTCACCTAATTAAGGAGGAACACGCTGACTTGAGGAGAGTTAAAGAAAATAATCGCACGAATGAACAATACCTCTGTAGAAGCTAGCTGGGCTGCAAACACTTTGCTCTCTGGAAATTTGAAATGTTGATGTTTCCGGAAAAGCAACTTTATAAGTTTTCGGGCTGTTGTGATTATAATTTTAAATTCAAATACAAAAAATAAAATTAGGAATTTGACACACACACAAAAAAAAAGCTAGTTCAACGACTGCATTCATTTAGCGGTAACAAGGATCAGTTACCAACAGCAACATATAAAATCTCTGCTTAATATTTAAGAACCAAAATCTCTTTAAAAAAAAAACTTTAAACTCTTTTTGGACATAAATTTTGAGCAAAAATCCTAAAATGTATACGTACTCCAATCAATCTGTAGATATCCTGAGGCTAAAGCTAATTAGCAACTTAGCAGTAGCAAAACTGCTACATTTTCTTGTGCTAAATATCATGTTGGATCAACAGATAACAAATCCAAAACAGTTTGTTAAGGTATGACAAAACAAAATTACTTGTTATCATTGCCATCAAGTGTAATAGGTTTGCTTTCAGGGGGAGGGTAACTTAAATTTACGTTTTTCTTGCAATTCTTTTTTGCCAGATCTTTTTCGCACATGTGGCTAAGCACAACAACTGATGCAAATTCATGTTGGTCACACATAATACGTGCACATTGCTGCACAGTGCCCGGACTTATTTAAAGCGCTTTAAAGGCTGAATATTGTCATAGGTCGCATGTAGAAACCTAACTCTAAACCTAACCGTAACCGTTCCTCCGGATCAAAGTTCACTGATGGCTGTACGAGTTTAGCTAGCTAATGCTTCTTGTCTTCTTGTTTGATTTTGTTGTGTTCCTGAGTATATGGTAAACTTACTTTTTACCTTTTTTCTTTGATTTTAACACATTTTTTCTGTACTCTGCAGTAAAATCTGCTGTTTTTTTTCTGTTCTTTCAAGCTTCTGCTAGCTTAGCTTGCACTGGACTGCTTGGGCAGCACAATTTGTTTATTTTGTGATTATTAAAACATCTTCTTTTATATAATATTGATGTACAAAGGTGCTACCTTTGGGTTCCGCCTTATGTGCAGCTAAAACCTTTTGACAACCATAGTTTAATAAAAACTATAGAAGTTTGTGAGTTAGCAATTTTTGCACTCCCTTGCATTAAGTTTATTTACAAAACAAACAAAAAACTTGGTTAATGAAAACAATGCTTCCATTTATATGTTTTGAAGGATAATTCAAATATATATTCCTCTGCTATTTGATTTAAAACATATGTAAAACATATGTAACTTATCCCATCAACATACTATAGAAACAGAAAAAAAACATTAACTTTGAAAGGAAATATTTTATTTTTTGGAAGAAAAATCCATTTCAGATATAGTTGTTTTTTATTCGTTTTAGGTCAGAAACGTTTCCAAAAATCTAGAGAAGTCAGATTTTTTCACTTGGAAATATATTCAGTCCTGACATTTCTAAATTCTGAACATAGCTGACCAAGTTTGGTTTTTTTGTAGTATTATTATTAGCATAAATGTTACACTTTTCTATTTTTAAAATTCATTTTACATTTTCATTTGCTGTATTTTTTCTGCCTCAAATTCACTTTTATAAGAGTAAAAAGGATTTTAGCGGTGATGTGCTGGAACATTTATGATGATAAACTAATCTATAAGTACATTAAAACCTCAAATTTAAAACAAAGATTCTAGAGAGTGAGACCAGTGGGACTGCAGCCCAATTATCAAGCCAAAAATAATGATTTCATTTCAATATGGACAAGTGTTCACAACTTCCTGGATTTAAAAATCCACTTTGTTTCAGTTTTTAGCCAAATCTAGACCCCTTACCTCTAAATGTGACACTGGCCAGCGGGTCCGAGTGTCGGAGGTTGTTGGCTCTCTGAAGGATGCACCGTAACATCCCTGGTGTTTTAGCAGAGCCGCAAAAATCCTAAAAACTGAAGAACTCACTGAGGAAAAGGTGGGATAAAAGGATCCAGGGCTGATGGAAAAAGTGAGCTGCGTGATCTCAGGTAAAGAAGGGAATAACCTTCCAAATGAGAAAACTGAAAAGGTTTGCTCATTAAGGATGTTATCGGTCATCAGTTGAAGTCCTCATTCGCCAGACCTGAAGGTAAGAATCCACATTTTTGTGAAACTGAAACCAAGGACAGAAACGTTTTCTTTCTTTCCTGGCTCTCCGACACGGTTGTGGTTAAAACGAGTGAGCATGTCAGGAACACCTCACATCCAGAAGGAAATATCCCCATTTCCTGTGCTCTTTCCTCTGGTTTCTCCTGATTGTTTCTCTCTGATCTGGACATATTTGTGGAGAACCATCATCTCACCTCCTTTTCTCCTTTGATCCCTGAAGTTTCATGGAAGAACAAGACGGGGAACACTTTATCTGCTTCTGTTCCCTTCTTTTTTTTAAAAAAATCTGATTAAAATCTAAGTGTCACTTCAACTAGAATCTCTTCTTGAAAACTCCCACTGAAGACACAAATTATCCATTGTTTCAGTAAAACAGCTTTAAATGACCCAAAATGGTCAAAGATGTCCATAAATATTGAGCTTCAACAAGGAAGTGTTCAGCAATACTGGAGTGTGACTTTCATAATGACAGTGATTGACAATTATTTTGAAATTCTTGGCTAAAATCCTCTGATAAAAAGTTTATGAGGCAGCGCCACCTGCAGGTATGTGTCAGAAATCTGAGAGTCAAAACCGAATCATGTGAAATAAGGCAAGTATTTAAAGGTATTTATTAAATAAAGATTTGTTATTAAATATATGTTGTTTTGTTGGCGTGGTTAACCTTCATTCATTTTTAATCCTCTTTAAATGTTTGGCTAAAAAACAAACTAATGTTTTTAAAGTCAGAACAAATTTTACACATTTTAATGCCCAAAAAAAAATCAGGTTCAACCAATAAAAACAGCGAAAAAGAAACACGAATGAGATGTTCCACCTCTACTGATTTGGTTTTTATTATTTTTACTTGGGATTTCTCTGTGTAAAATACTAAATCAAGACTGTGACAGTGTGAGCGTCTGGGCGCACTACTCTCTCATCTTAACGTCGTGAAACCACAAAGACCACAAATCAAACAGTTTTTAAATCTTTTAACTTAACTTTTATTACATCTTAAAAAAACAGCTGCAGCTTCCAGCTTTTTATGCCAAAATTATCACAAAAAGGCATGTGAGATCATGGAGGGACTGTTGATCAATACAGACAGTTTTTCTTCTTTTTCTTTTTTTTTTAATGCCGGTGTGCCGCGGGATTTTTGTCAAGGTTGAAGTGTGCCGTGGCTTAAAAAAGGTTGAAAAACACTGACTTAAACCATTAAACAAGATCTTTTTTCAAATTGTTGACTATATTTAAAGGAAAATATTTTTTTTAGCTTATTTCAGGAAACTGAACTTCAGTCTAATTTTATTTGTCTACGTGAAAAAAACGCGTAATACTATTACTTTCGGCGACTGTAAACTTCGTTTTGTTATTGTATTTACGTAAAATTCTACAGTATTCTGCATTTTAGAGCAATAATTACATTGCCTTACATGTATTTTACTACTATATTTGTAAAGATCACAAATTGGTGATCTCAGACAATATACTCATTTCTTCTAAGGTAGATCCCAAATATGTGAGTATTTCAATGCACTTTACAGTCGTTACTTTTTCTACGCTCAGCTATGTTTATAAAGATTGTGAATCAGTGATCTTGAATGTGACATTGTTATACTCATTTTTCTGGGAAAGATTAGGAATATTTGGCTATTTATAACGCTAGTTTTTACTACATGCAACTGTATTTATAAAGATTGCAAACTTGAATATCACAAATATTCGTAAATTATTAGTTTTTGTACAGACTACAAGTATCTGATTATTTGGATACTCGTTACAGCCCTAATTTACGACACTCTTCTATATTTTTTAAGAATGTGAATCAGCAATCTCAGATGTCACAAATATTTTCACTTATTTTTTTGGAACACACCATGAATATCCAAGTATGTAGATATTCGACACTCTACTGTTATTATACAGGGTGTGAATTAGCAATCTCGCATGTCACACATATTTGTAAGCAATGTTTCTAATACAGATCGCAAATATCCAAGAATTAGGATTTTTGTTACAGCCCAAATTTTTTACAACACTCTACTATATGTATCAAGATCACAAATCAGCTAAATTGGATATCACAAATAATTGATCGCGAAGATCAGCCCTAACGCAGACATCTTTAAGATCTAAGACAGAGGAAGGTGTTCTGTGTGTTTGCTCACTGAAACACCAACCTTTGATTTGCCAACGACCTAATCCTTACAGACTCAAAAGTGGACAAGTCGATGTCCAAAAACCAACCCAACAATTACCAACTAAGATATAAAAATGAGTCACTATCTGGCAGATTGTTGACACTCTTCTCTCCATGGAAGACTTCATGTGAAGATTTCCACCGAAGAAGACCATTTATCTTCTGTCCAATCATAACTTCCACATGCCCGTCTCCAAAATTCATGAAACAGCATTAATGTCACTAAACCACCTTAATTATCGGCTCTGCCATGAAACCACTCAGCCTGAAGGTTAGGAGAATGCTGAGTCATGAATTCCAGCGAGATGGCTCCATCCTGGACCTTTCTCCACCTATTCCTGTGTTAAAACAGTCACAACCTGCAACTACCTTACTCAGCAGTAATCGGATCAGGGATGGCTAGGCAAAAAGGAGGATTGAAAGGACCTGTTCTACATTAGTTTGGGCATATGCTCCTCATCCGTTGCCTTCCTCTTCAAGGCGATTTCTGTAGCCTTTCCCTGCAACCTTTACCACGAAACAAGATCTGGTTTTTGGATAAGTCACAGGGGCGTTCCAAAGAACTTAAACTGACTTCCAACCCTACCCCCAACTTCCAGTCATCCAAAGGAACTGTAACTTCTTTTTTCCTGTTACCCAGACAACCCATACTTTGAGATGGTAAGCAGAGGAATCCTCCTGCTGCTGCAATTGTCACTCCATCTCAGTAAAAAGTGTGAATCAGCAGGAAATGTATTTAACCATGTAAACAAAACATCTATGATGCTCGGGTTCTTCTTTTTCCAACATTTTGGTTTGACTTAAGTTGTGCTGTTTTCAACAAAACATATCTTGATTCTAGCTTCCAGTAGGTTATAAACTACAAGATGACTTTTTTTTCTTGAAGCTCCAGGTTCTGTTACAGATGAGTGTCTGTGAGTTCACTCACTGCAGGCGCTGACCCACATCATACACTACGACTATTGTGTTCGTGTTGACTCATGAGTTCAGTTCAGTTTGAGAACTGGACCAGTTTTTCAGTGTGTTCACTTTCATTAATTCTTTGTGAAGTATCAATTTGATCTAGTCCATCGTATTTGAATTGTTGTTCAATTTTTTCGGCATTATTTTCCAGAAAGATGTCGGAGCTACAAAGACAGCCAAAAGGATAAAAGTTTTGAAGGGTTCTCATGGGTGTAGCTGTGTGTTTATGTGTGTGTTGTGTTGAACTTTTGCTCCTGATTGAACGTTGTGTTTCCAATGTTATGCCAAGTTTTTTTCTGAACTGAACCTCTATGGCTTAAGGCCGGATCACGCAGGCACTGCGTACACTTTGTGCCTATTGCACAGAAGAAAATTTGTTATATGTGAATATATGTGGAGAAAGTTGTGACTTTATGTAAAACTTTCACAGATGTATCAACGAAACCACAGAAGAAGTATGAATAAACCACGCAAAGAACACAATGTAGAACAGGATTATTGCCCGTTTATATTCAATTCATTAGTGATTCGTGCATCAATTACGTAATTCTTGTGGGAAATGTGCACCATATACTTTATATCAAAGTTACTCAAAGTTATACATTGGTGGTACAGTCATGGAAAAACGGTCATTGTGTGTACCTTAAAGAAATTTTACACAATTGCTTAAGATTTAACTAACAATTGCTTAAAACTATGTAAAATACACACAATAATTCTCAATAATAATTCTCAAAATAATTCTCAATCGATCAAAAATTTTGAGCAACTGTGAATTCACATAAAGACCCGTCAGCCGAAACCCTGGATGGACATCTGTGCACATCGACGAATGACGAATGCTAGAAACGCTTATGAATTATGCATATTTTGCATATAACACAAAAGACATAAATTTCACACGTGGAAAATGAGCAAAATGTACGTAGTGACGGTGTAACGCGGCCTTGAAAAAGCTTTACTGAAGGGACAAGAGATTTTTCAAAAATACTGTTTTAATAGTGAAGTTGGAGGCCGACCTTGGACTAGGAGTCTGTGTTCTGAGCTGTATACCGACTTAGACCTGGACCTCCCATAAACCACCTGTGCACTGACACCTGTATGACTAAAAGATTGGCCACAGTGCAACAAAGCTGAAATCTACACAAATGTATTCCTAAACTGAAACAAAGTGTAGATCCAAAACAAGAACCACCTAACTTACTGAGAGACTGAGAACCAAAACCTGTCCTTTGTTCTCTTTGTTTCATCTTCTGTTGTTTTAGAATAAATATTACAGATCAGAGACGTACAGTCTGTCTGTGTTGTGGGTCTGAAAAGAAACAGACTGAGCGCCTGGACAAACTTGAACCTTTTATGGGTGAAGAAACTCAACGCTGTTTTATCTGAGCTTTGGCTCCACTGTTGGCGTTCATTCTGATGCGGAGAAAAAGCTCCTTTTCTCCCCATCAGAATTCATTGGAGTGATGTTAACCGGTAAATAGTTGAAAAGACGTTCAAGGAGCATGTGTTATTTTGCCGTCGCCAGCAGCAGCTCCAGCTTTAAAGGGTTAAACCTTCTCCTGGCTTGATTGAACAAACTTCATGGAGCATCTTCAGCAGAGTTCCTTAAACGTTGCAGCTACAGCTTTCCAAAATACAGAAGTGTTACTTTAACGCAATAAACTATTATAAATCTTAGGGTGTTTTCAGACTGGAGTCTGTTGATCTGGACTGAGTTCCCTTAACTTGGTCCGGATCGAGTCCTGAACTTTGCGTCTGGTTTGAATTCAGACTGCCGTCAAGCAGACCTTCCTGTATTGAACCCAAGCTTGTAAACAAAACCACGTGACTAAAAATCTCTTCCGTCATTTGCCAGGAATGGGGAGGGCGGGAGAAAGGATAATGGAAGTCTTAAGCTTTGCAATCCTTATCAGGATCATTCATTTATTCGAACTTTATCTCTCTTTGACCAATTCTTAAGGTCTGCATTGATGTTAAGTTCAACACTTTCTACTTTGGCACGGCTGAGGCAGTAACTAAAGATGCGTAAGAGAGTGGTTCCTGATTCCGGACCAGGATCCATTTGGGTGAGTTCAGACTGAAACTTTGTTCCAGACTATCAGGGGAAACCAACTCTGGTTCACTTTAAGTACACCAAATGTGTACACCACCCTTAGTCCCAACTGCCGTTTCAGGTGAACATAGTCTGTCTGCAGGTGTAAAATGTGCAAACCTGTATGGGGAATCCAGGTGACCTGCAGGAAATATCAAGGTCATGGACCACTTGGTGATGCTGTAGAGTGCAAATGTTCATGAACATAGCTATGCCATGTTCACAGCAGGCACGTGACGTGCGTTGAAAAATGTGCTATACTCGAGTTCTTGATTTAGCCATTGGTGTTCACACTTGACAAGCAGGGAGGCATTTCTTTTGTCTTTTTCTTATGATGACTAGCACATGTCCGCCACCTACAGTTGGAAGAGACTTGGTGTGAAATGTCGTAGCTATGCAAATCTCGTGAATCTTGCTCCAGGCTTTTTCTTTCAGGGATCTATTCCGATATACGAAAGACTTGTTGTATAATTCTGGCCGATCACTGATCGCAATTATTAGCTTCTCCATGATCAATTTTCAGTTGGTACTTATGCGTACTGAAAGGGACGCCATTCATACGTCACTACCAACTCCGAGTCCTTTATAGGTCAAAGTTCAACCGGTTTAACTTTTAACGCGCATTTTGTAGGTAGAGCACGAAATCGATCATAGAAACTTGTTTGGTGACGCGTAGATGTGAGTGTTTTGAATGCAGAAGTCCGAAACATGCATTTACGTAGATTTTCGGCGTTGCCAGGGGCGATTGAACGCAGCTGTGACCCTCCACGGGCCCAGACTACCCAAAAACCTTCAGCTGAAACAACCGTACGCAGGTTGCGGCTTTCACGAATACACCCTTAAATCCAACATATCCCATAATTCCTGGCAAGTTTGAACACAAAAATGATAAACTCCACCTGTCATACTTAAGTGCAAATTATCTTTTTGGAAAGTTTTTTTTTTTCAAACTTGTTTCCAAAAATGTGTTCATCAGTTGCAGACTGTAAATTGGTTAAAGTTCCTGTTTTGCTTGACCGCGACCCCGTCCATCGCATTCACACCCCGAAGTCTAATAATAACCACGACAGGAAGAGGGACGCTGTGGGAGTCCCCAAAGGATCAACTCCTCTCTGAGGGGGGGGGGGGGGGGTGGCTATAAACACAGTCAGGATTTACTGGACACACACTGAGGGGGTGCTTGCTTCCTATTGGTCAGTGCCCACTCCTGTAGCCCATGAAAGGCGGCGGTTTAAAGATTTCAACCTCTAACCTGGGAGTTGTTTAAGAGATTTTCATCAACATTTGTATTATAAACGGCTTTAACCTTCAGCTTTCAGGACATCCAAGCGGCAGTAACACAGACGTACCCTCATAGGTGACGCTGCAGTAGGCATCACTGACATCATCGTCCGGCGTCTGGAGGCGCTCCGCACACAGGATGAACACGCGCAGCATGACTCACACACACACACACGCGCTTTGGTCCGTTCAGCTCACAAACGCAGCAGATCCATGAAGTCAGACTGAAGTGAAAGTGCGAGGAACGTTGGGGCTGTTTCGGTCTCAGCCCGGCTCTGGTATGGCAGAAGCCGAGTGCAGCAGCTGACTCATGCACACACACTGTCCCTTCAATCACAGCAGCTTTAAAGGGGCCACACTCCCTCTGTATTTATTTTCAGGTCCGTCCTGCACACAGTCAGTCCCTGTGCAGACCAAACAGACGATGAAATCCACTAAAGTTACCAGAAATCTATTGACAAAACAGACTTAGTGCTTTGTTCTAGGATTAATTCAATTTTAACTCCTGATCCTTGGCTTCAGATCCTGTATACAAATGAATCCCATCAGATCCTTAGGAGGCTTCAGCAGGATAGCCGGTCAATCAGATGGCGCCATATTCACAAGAAAAAAGAATTTTAAAAGTTTTCGTGTTGTTAAATTTGTCCGAGAAGGTATGAACATTCAACAGAGCTGTCGTCCAAATGAGCAAATGGCATTCTGCCGGGAAATCAATTTAAAGGCCGTGTCACACGGCCACTACTTACTGTCACAATGTGGTGTGGCTGGAGCGGCCTGGTTAACATGGGGGGCAGACGTCTTTGAAATTCAGGAACAGAAGTTTATTCAAAGCAATCCCACATTGTCTCTGAATAAAAACAGCCTCCCTTCACACTGAAGCTTATTCCCTTTTATGGGCTGCTCAGTTAATTGGCTGGCCACGCCCAGGAAGGCCGGCACTTTAAAGACGCTGACTAGATTGATGTATGTAGACCAGGATGCATTGCATTTGAACGATTTGTCATTTGAAAAAAAAGTGTGTACATTTAATTTTAGAAATAATCCAGGTTTTCAACATCATAGTCTTTGTAAAATTATCCGGTGCTTACTTTAGAAAATGGAGGATGTCATGTTAAACGTTTAAAAAAAGTAGTGAGAATGTGAATCACGTTAAAATTCAGGACTCCGGATAGTCCCGCACCATAAAGTGTTTCATTTCAGTTCAATTTTATTTATACAGCCCAATATTAAAACATAGTTGTTTCAATGGACTTCATATTATTGTATGTATTGTATGTTATTGTAGACATATATAATATAAATAATTATTGAAAAATACTATAGAATCAAACAGCTTTTGATCCAAATAAATAAACAAAACAGTTTTGGTAATTATTGTTTTCTATTTAGGTCAGGTCTCTAATAGGAATCTGTCTAAATTTGAGGCTGACCCAGTGGGCCTGCCAACAGAAACCCCCCTCATGTCAGAACCACCACTGTACACTTGCTCTTGTCATGACAGACTTTCAGAATAAAAGTCAGTGTTTCAAACCTGCAGATTTATGAGTCGAGTGCATGACGTGTCAGAAAGTCTCATTCCTCTGCCGTTAAGACCTCCGTTCGTGCAGGGATTGGGATTAGGTCACATGATGAGTCTGTTGCTGAGGAGAACATTATTGTTAATAAAAAGATTCATAGCTCCTGCAAATTTTCACTGAGGATGAATGACTGAGCAAAACCTACAAACTTCAGTATGGACAGGAATCTACTACTGTTTTTATCCACAACTGTTAACATTTAATTTAATTAATCAAAAGGGGCTAAAATATTCAAGTATTTGTCAGATTAAGATTTAAAAAAAGGAGGTACTATCTTTGGTGAAAGTATACCATCTAGGCCAGGGGTGGCGAACAAGTTTGACACCAAGGGCCGAACTTTTTCACCGTGAGAGTCAAAGAGCCACACTGACCTGCCAAGATACCAGTATAATACCAGATTGGCCAATCATTGGTCTTGTTGTTAAACCTTGGTCACAGGGACACGGTGATTGGCCAATGATTGGCCGCTAAGCACTCTGGGAAACGTGACGTACTGGTATTGTTGTTATGCTACGAGCTAAAGGTAAGTGCATTAGGCGAAGCAGCCAGCTTAATATGATATTTTTCAGATTTTCATCGACACAATAACAGATCAACCATTCTTGCTTTTATTTTTACCCCTATTGAATGCTCACAGAGACACGGAAGTAGCGTCAGGAAGCGGCTTTTGCAGCAAGATGACCGGAGGGCGTACCAGATCATCATCATGTGAATACGATGGATGCTTTTGTGCTTTTTAAAATAAATAAATATGTTCTCTAAGCATCCTCCGTGTCTTCAATGCAATGTGATGAGACACACACAGACAGAAATGTGAAGGTATCTGCTGTAAATCTATGACGTAAATTAATAACAGGAAATGATCGGCTAGTCAGTTAGCATGTAGCCTAATAGCCTTCGAATGTAAAGCAACTGACTGCTAAAGTTAATAAAAGACAAGTCCTGAACAGTATTATTCCTATTCGACCCTAAACTACGATATTAGCTGTCTGTCAACCGACCAGCCAGTTGCCCAAATGCCGGCATACATCAGAGAGCTCTGCGGTGGAGCTAGTAGTAGTAGTAGCCTAGCAGGAGCTATCGTATGTCAAAGCAGCCTAGTTATCATAAATCTTTTGATATTTTTCTTATATTCATTATGACAGTAATAAAGTGATCATTTTTGTTTTTCATGTTCCTTTTTTGAACGAATATGGGTCACAGAGACACGGAAGTTACCGCTGAAAGCGGCTTTTGCCGGCGTACAGAGAGCATATCCGTGTGAATGACTTATGACGTGAATAATTATTGCGTTCGAACGGATTAATTATTGCGTTCGAACGACATAATTATTGCGTTCGCACGAGTTAATCATTTTGAGGGAACGGAATAGTATTTTGAGGGAACGCAATAGTATCTTGTGGGAACGGAATAGTATCTTGTGGGAACGGAATAGTATTTCGTGCGAACGAGATAATAATCTGTGGGAACAAGATATATTTTTATATCTTAATGTCAGGACACGGGCTCCGTAAAGGTTACTTCCGGTTTTCAAAAAAAAAAGGATAATCGCGCCTTTTTTTAGGCTGCGTTTACCACCTACGGCCAGCAGGTGGTGGTAATCGCAGAGTAGAGGCCAAAGAGTTCTATAGCTAGGGGGGGACATCACTTTTTTTGTTTGTTTTTTAATCAACTTTATTGGACATTATGCCATTTTACAAGGATGTACTTTTAGGTATGCAATGAAAAACACAGCTGCAAATATCAAATACACATCTGTAACAAACAAAAGAACAAGAATAGAGATAGAAATAAGCCAGGGGGTTAAACTCTACGAGAAAATACTGAATCTATCACCTACAGACAGTGTTCTGATTGCTTTCTGCTTCTCTGAATTTCGAATACTGTTGATATACTGATTTAATTCAGAAAGGAATACAGTGAAACAGGGTTTTCTACCAGAAAAGTTACATTTATGAACATGGAATTTGGCCAAAATGAGAAACAAATTTAAAAGTAAACCTGAGTCCTTTTTCCTATTTTTTTATATTAAACCCAACAAGACATCTTTCCAGAATAAGAAAAAACAAGAATCAATTTTATCATTAATAAAATCACACATCTTCTGCCAAAACACCTTAACTTTGAGACAATACCAGAAAAGATGGAGGGGAGACGTCACGTGGTTCCTCATGGGAGGAGAGCACCGCCATCTTGGTGAGGTCCAGTCACTGCTGCAGTGCATGCATGTGATCACATTTTTTGCAAAATGCAACTTCATTGTGCGGGTTTCAACTGCCAAAATCAGAAAAAGGATCCATGAAGGAGGAAGGCATAACATTTCACAGGTAAGTAATATATATTTTTTTCTTTTAATGCTGCAGGGGCTTCATTAATAGAACACATGTTGACATGCATGATGCTGCAGGCCTGTTATCAACATGTAGGGATGATGTACGTATAATTTGCTGTCAACATAAATGTAAACTTTATTGTGTTAAACCTGTATACAGCATACTAGGACTATTCTATTATAGTAATATAGATTTATACATTTCTGACTCAGTGACTGAACTTTCCAATGGATTCACACAGGAAAAAGTGGGCCTTAGCAATAAAAAGAGCTAACCCAGATGGATCACCATGGTTACCAACTAGTAATACAGTCTGGCTATGTTCAACACATTTTGTGGAAACACATTTTGATTAGAGGCCAGACTGTTTGTTTGAAACCAGACACCACAGTATCTGTGTTACACAAATTGATCACTCACATGAATTAGTAGATCTATTGTTTTTCTTGTTTTCTTCTTTTTTTTTTAAGGGAATCTGTTGTTGACTTTTGGATTTATTGTTGACTTATTATTGATTTATTATTATTATTGAATTATTATGTATATATTGTTATTATTTCTTATTATTATTGACTTCCTATTGACTCATTGTTGGGCTTTCTAAATAATTTAAATTACGTGTCAAAGAGGTCTAAAACTTCTACATGTTTAAAAATTATTTTTAAAAATTCTTTGTCATAATTGTTTTTGTAAGAAGTCCTACAACTATGCCTTTTTCATTAAAGTTTGAGCCAAGGCTGACTGTTTCTCATATTTAACAACAAATGATGTATATATGTATAAATTAAATACATATATGTTATATATTTATATATGTGTGTTCAGAATCAGAATTACTTTATTAATCCCACACGTGGGAAATTTGTTTGTTACCATAGCAACTGACAGCAGAGGGGGGAAAAAAGACTAAGAATAATATAAAATACAAGAACAAAGAAAATGTAGCATAAATGCAAACAATAAGTTAGTCTAATTTAAAAAGCTATTTACAGAACAATGCAGGGCAAAAGAAATGTGCAAATTAGGAAAAAAAATACGTAATGAAAATTAAAAAATGTGCTAAGGTTATCTGTTGCGTTGTGAGTTATTGTACAGGTTATTGTATTGGGTAGGAAGGATTTCTGGTACCGGGCAGTTTTGGAGCGGAGATGTCTGAGCCTCCTAGAGAAGGAGCTCTGCTGTTTGTCCAGAACAGGGTGGAGAGGACGGTCTGGGTTGTCCACGATGGATAAGATCTTGTTCAGTGACTTCCTCTCTATCAAGATTGATTCTAGTTTGCAGCCAATGACAGAACCCGCCTTCCTGATGAGCTTGTTCAGTCTGTTGGTGTCACTGACTGCAATGCTGCTTCCCCAGCAGACCACAGAGGAGAACAAGGTGCTGGCTACCACAGACTGCTAGAAGATCTCCAGCATCTTGCTGCTCACAGTAAAGGACCTCAGCTTCCTCAGGAAGTAGAGTCTGCTGCAGGCCTTGTTGTACAGCCTGCTGTCGATAGTCACTCCCAGGTATTTATACTCCTCCACCACCTCCACATCCCTTTCCAGGATGCAGAGGGGTTGTAAGACTGTCCCTTTCCTCCGGAAGTCCATCACCATCTCCCTGGTCTTGTCCACATTGAGCAGCAGGTGATTCTCTCCAGCCCACTCCACAAATCCGTCCAGCAGCCTCCTGTACTCCTCCTCCCGTCCACCGCTTATACACCCCACAACCACAGAGTCAGAGTTTCTGTAAGTGACATGACTCTGAGTTATGCTGAAAATCTGAGGTGTATAAGGTGAACAGAAAGGGAGTGAGCACAGTGCCCTGTGGGGCTCCCACACCACTCAGCACCACGTCAAACAGGACGCCGCCCAGTCGGACAAACTGTGGCCTGTCTGTCAGGTAGTCAGTAGCCGCAGTTACATGGGCAAAATATCTTGATCGAATCAATGGTCGGGTTAAAATTCACCCTTGCACATGGGCACAGAGATCCTTTTTCCGATTAGAACAAACGTTTCCATGGCTCACACTTTCGGTCGGAATGAATAATTTGGGCATGCGCAGTAGTGTAAAAAATCCCTGGATGAGGAAATTGGTCCTGTTGTAAACAAACAGCTGCCACAGATATTTATTTAATGCAGCAGCTCGCTAATATACGAGACAAACTTCCAAACTTGCTTTTATTAATGTCATGAATGTTATGAAGCGCCTGTTCAGTCATCGTTTTATTTTTAATCCGCATGGTCACTGCTTTTTTGTGGAAGAACGGAGCTGGAAGAACTAGGGTTAGGACAGGCTAACACAGGCTAACAACATTAGCCTTGTGGACACAAAACCAGGACCATGCGAGAAACGCAGCAATCTGCATCTTGGCTGCACGTAAATGTGTGGGAATAACATCAGCCTTTATTTTGTCGGGACACGACTGGAAACAAAAATCCATGTGATTGTTTGAACAGTTTCTAAGGACTGAGCGACATTTATTTCTGCTCTGAAAAGTTCACACACCGCCCCATAGCCGCAGTGTGCTGGCGGTTCCTCCTGAGTCCTGCAGCCGCTAACCCAGAGCGGCGGGACGGCCCGCAGTCTGAATTCTCCCACACATAACAAAACAACAAAACGCACACGTCACAAAGCACCCTCCTCCCCTCAGACACAATGTTATTAATCCAGCTGCTCTGCTATGCGTAACATTAACCCAGAGCAGCAGTGACACACGATCAGAATGACCGTTTACATGCTCCACGATCGGATAAACGCTCGGTATAACCCACCTATCTCGATCGGAAAGAAATTCTGATCTGAACGAGTCTGATCGGGGCAGAGTATTCCGAACAGCGCGTTTACATGACGCAATTTCTTTCCGATCAGGCGTTCTTTCCGATTACTTTCACCCAGTAAAGAAGGCTGGATGGCGTTAAAGGCACTGGAAAAGTCAAAGAAGGGGATTCTCACCATGCCTCCACCACCATCCAGGTGTGAGTGAGTGAGCTGCAGCAGGTGGATGGCAGCATCATCCACCCCCAGACGCGACCGGTAGGCAAACTGCAGGGGGTCCAGAGAAGAGCTCACCAACAGTCTCACTTGAGCAAACACCAGCCTCTCCAGCACATTCATCACGTGAGAAGTGAGGGCAACTGGACGGAAATCCCCGGGGTGAGTTCTTGGGTACAGGCACAAGGCAGGAGGTCTTCCAGAGGAGGGGCACCCTGTCCAGTCTCAGGCTCAGGTTGAAGAGATGCTGGAGAACCGCAGACTGCTGGTGGGCACAGGTCCTCAGGGTACGAGGGCTGACGCCATCCGGGCCGGCTGCTTTGTGCTGGTTAAGTTTCTCCAGCTGTTTCTTCACATGGCAGGCTGTTATAGTCAAACAGGGACGGAGGGTGGTGGTGGTTGGACTGGGGGGAGGGGTGATGGACTGTGGGCCCAGTAGGTGTGGTGTAGTAGAGGGGAGAGAAAGGTGAGGAGGTGTGGGGGGTTCATGAGGGGGGAGGTGAGATAACTGAGAGCTAAACCTATTGAAAAAGGTGTTAAACTCATCAGCTCTCTCTTTGCTGCCTGTGATGGGTCTGCT